>CAHIKZ030000724.1:1437500-1565000 GCA_903632075.3 Acanthosepion pharaonis | reverse complement strand
TGTGTACACACTGAGATAGATAGATAGATCAGAATAGAATGAGATAGATAGATCAGAATAGAATGAGATAGATAGATAGATAGATAGATAGATAGATAGATAGATAGATAGATAGATAGATAGAGAGATCAGAATAGAATGAGATAGATAGATCAGAATAGAATGAGATAGATAGATCAGAATAGAATGAGATAGATAGATAGATAGATAGATAGATCAGAATAGAATGAGATAGATGGATCAGAATAGAATGAGATAGATAGAAAGATCAAAATAGAATGAGATAGATAGATAGATAGATAGATAGATAGATAGATAGATAGATAGATAGATAGATAGATAGATTTTTCCATATAATTTAAAATTTCCTATTTCCTTGAAAGCTTATTCTGAATGCGATTTCTATTTTATTCTCTTTCACTTTCCTTTTTTTTTCTTTTTTTTTTTCTCAGACAGTGAAGCAATCCCTTTCGGTAAATAATCAACTTTCTGGTCGTGACGTGGAAACATAGTTGCACGAAAAATCCAAGTTACATTCACCATATATGTACACAGTACGTATGTGGGCGCGCACACAACAATGTATGCAATGCGTATATGCACATGGATAAAAGTAGACAACCAGATACACACTCTCATCCGTTAATATAAAACTCACGTTTTATATCAGGACTAATCCACGCATGCGCGTTCTATGAACGTATGTGTTGAAATGTTTAGTATGATGAGAACAAATGAATTAAAGATTAGAAAAAGATTTCGGTTTAGAGAATTTATCTCGTTTTCTATCGATTCTTCTTCCTTTTTTGTCGTGAATAATTCAAACGAAAATTAAAGATGAGATGCAAATAGAAAGGGAAGAGGATAAAAGGCAGGGTATTAAAAAGTGAATGCGGGAAAGGTCGTAAAAAGTTGCAAGTAAAATTGACAAAAGAAAGAAAGAAAGAAATAAAGAAAACAAAGAGAAACAAAGAGAAACAGAGAAAGACAGAGAAACAGAGAAAGACAGAGAAAGAGAAACAAAGAAAGACAAAGGAAGAAAGAGAGAGAAAGAAAGTGAGACAAAGAAAAAGAAAGAAAGACAAAGGAAGGAAGAGAGAGAAAGAAAGTGAGACAAAGAAAAAGAAAGAAAGACAAAGGAAGAAAGAGAGAGAAAGAAAGTGAGACAAAGAAAAAGAAAGAAAGACAAAGGAAGGAAGAGAGAGAAAGAAAGTGAGACAAAGAAAAAGAAAGAAAGAAAGAAAGAAAGAAAGAAAGAAAGAAAGAATATGAGGGAATATAAAGAAAGAAAGAAAGAAAGAAAGAAAGAAAGAAGATAATTAGCAGCAGAAAAAAGGAAAAAGTAGTAAAAATGGAAGAAAAGTATAGACAGAAATCAACGGGGAGAGATAATAGACCAAAGTTTAGAAAGTATTTTAAAGGTCACAGAAATAAAATTACAAAAAAAAAAAAATGAAAAAAAATTGAAAGGAGATAAAATGATTCTGTTTTTAAAGATTCATTTAGATTACGATTTCAAGTCTGTTTTATATCGGCCATTTTCTTTTTCGTTTTTTTAATATATGATAGAAATCATAAAACCCTTATTTCTTATCACGCTTTCTACAAAATCAAAAAGACCAAACTGTCGACTGTTAAACCCAAATGCGTTCTGTGCTGACAAAATCTTACTGAAGTGTGGTTGATCACAGTATGAAAAGCAATGTAATATTTTGTTTGAAATGTCTTTTTATCTATAATCCCGGAAGAATAATATTTCATTAGCAATGAGGTCGCCTATATAACAGCACTGATTTCAAGCCTCATTTTATCAACTTTCTTTTATCGTATGCGCTATCACCGCTGCAAGAGAAGAAATTTATAAAACTCGCCGGCAATATTTTTCTCGTCTTAGAAAACTTTGCAGAAAGACAGATAGCTAAAAAAAAAAAAAAAAAAAACTCGAAGAATGTAAAAGAAAATGTCGGTACTACTGTAGCGATTTTCCAAGTGTAGCTGCGGCACAAGCCGAAAGTAGGGAGCACCCAGTGAGGATCGAACTCACTACACATTCGTAATTGTTCTAGCGAGACAACCTTGCTAACCATGACACCGCCTCGATGTGCCCAAGGATTTTGCAAACGTAACTTAGATGTGGCACAAGGCCGAAAGTAGGGAGCACCCAGTGAGGATCGAACTCACTACACAGTCGTAATTGTTCTAGCGAGACAACCTTGCTAACCATTACACCGCCTCTAGGTGTCCAATGATTTTGCAAACGCAACTTAGATGTGGCACAAGGCCGAAAGTAGTGGGCACCCAGTGAGGATCCAACTCACTACTCCGTCGCAATTGTTCTAGCGAGACAACCTTGCTAACCATTACACCGCCTCGAGGTGTCCAATGATTTTGCAAACGTACCTCAGATGTGGCACAAGGCCGAAAGTAGGGAGCACTCAGTGAGGATCGAACTCACTACACAGTCGGAATTGTTCTAACGAGACAACCGTCTCGAGGTGCCCATGCCGCTATTACTCTAGTCTACCATAATATTTCTAGTTTTGTGTGTGGTCTACTACAATACGAATAACATTTGAAATGGACCTCCAATCGGTTGTTAACTGGGGCAAGAACTGGCTGGTCAACTTTAACGCCTCAAAAACTAAACTACTCTCTATTAATCACCATAAAGATCCTTCCCTGCCCCCCATTAGAATGTCTGATAGTCAACTTCTTGAGAGCAACTCTCTGCGTCTGCTCGGTCTCACGTTGACTGCTGACCTGAGATGGAACAAATAGATTGAGTCAATTGCATCGTCCACCGCGAGGAAAGTTGGCTCTCTGTGCCGCGCCAGGAAAATTTTTTCCCCGGAATCGATACTTCAAATATACAAATCAACCATTCGCCCTTGCATGGAGTATTGCTGCCATATATGGTCTGGGGCACCTTCTGTTTACCTCGTAGTTCTTGACAAGATCCAGAGACGGATATGTAATATAATTGGTCCTGATCTGGCATCTCGTCTGCAGTCACTCTCTCACAGACGCGCCGTCGCCTTTTCTACAAATACTTTCATGCTAATTGCTCCGATGAGCTGCTTTCACTGGTTCCCAGACTCCATGAATTCAAGCGCCCTACGAGGCTGGCATCCCGCTCTCACCCTTTCACTGTAGAAACTTTTAAATGTAGCCGTCTCTTCTACTCCAATAGCTTCATACCTCGCACCTCTCACCTGTGGAACACCCTTCCCTATTCCAGTTTCCCTGAGAGCTATAATCTCCAACTATTCAAATGTAATGTCAATCGACATTTCCAGTTACCTTGATCTATCCACTATCCCTCTCCCCATCCTTTCTTCTATCACTCCTATCTGCTCTCGCTCCAAATCTTCTGCAACCCCCTGCATCCTAGTGGCTTCACGCCTTGCTCGGGGCGTAATGCTTTAAAAAAAAATAAAAATAAAAGTTAGCCCGAAAAGACGCAATGAGTCTCTCTCCGGGAGATGATCATATCTGATGATAGCCTGCAGAAAAGTGACTCATAGCGCTTTTTCGGATTAAAGTTTTCCGCTGACAAAAAACTAGAAGGATTATATTGAATCAGTTGCTAGCTCTGAGTTGATTCAATGTGTCGTGTTAGACAATTTTTATTCGCAAGAATCTGTCTTACATATTTATAAGTCTACTAATTGAACATGCATTGAATATTGCTGACACATGGCCTAGTGCTTCAACAACGTATTTAGAGATTCTAGATAAAATAAAAGAATCTGCAATCTTATTGGTCCTGACCTGGCATCACAGCTTTAATCGCTTTCCCACAACTGTAACATAGCTTCCCTTTGCCTTTTTTTTTATAAGTGTTATCCTAGTAATTGTTCTGATGAACTTTCTTCATTGGTACATAGATTTTATGACTGGATGCACGGTACTAGATTGGCGGTAAGATCTCGTCATTTTACACTTGCAATGTAGCCATAAGTTCTGGGCTAACAGTTTCTTTTCTCACACTTCTTGCTTGTGGAACTCTCTTCCTGCTTCTTGCTTCCAGCTCAAGTTTGATCTTCAAAAATTTAAATGCAATGTCAATCGTTATTTTCTCTCTTCTTTTCTTTTTTCTCGTTCCCTAGTAATGGTTTTGGCTTACGGCAGCATCACGTTGAAACACCGGTTCTCGTTCGATCACCAAAGTTAAGCAACGTCGAGCCTGGTCAGTACCTCGATGGGTGACCGCTTGGATGTTTGGTGTGGTGTAATTGATAACGGCTCGGGATGAGAACTTGGGGATATGATTTTCATTCGGGTTCTTTATATTCACTTACACTCAAATAGCCTTGAGATTAGTATTAATCCACCTCTTCTGTCCCCGGGTAGGGGGTTAATTAGTAGGATTTCTGTCAGTAAATCATTATTATCTCAAAAAAATTCTTTCAATCTAAAAATATTATCTGGCTTTAAATAACCCACAGAAGACTATAAAAACAAAGCATCAGTCAATCTACAAGTAAACGTAAATAATTGCTTTTTGGAATAAGTTGTCTCCCATTACGCAATATATCCATCTTTATAAAAAATGAAAAAGTCGGAATGCTTTTCGAACTCCAAATTTATTCTCAGAGTTAACTTCCGAAGCGTTTCTCCCTGATTGCTTACGGTCGGAAGCCAATGGAGATTTGAAGTCAGACCTTTTCTTCTCTTAGAGGGACTATTAACGAGTTCCATCCTTCCTATTTTAACACTACTTCTCCCGTTATATGATGCATTTATCTGTTCAAAATTGATTTTCCTTCTCGTTTAACTGAAAACATCCGAATATTTGTCTTAGATTGGAAAGCTTATCTACATCTATAATTCTGAAAATGTGTGTGTGTGTGTGTTATAGTGGAACACACCTATTCTATAGTTAATAGACTCTCTCACCTATAATAAGTAGGAATAGTAGCAGTCGCTGAGTCGCTCAGTCAGTCGATGTCGGACGACCGTTAGTCGGACATTAAAGTATCAGCCACCACAACTAGATTACTGCGTCATTACCTATTATATCACGTTCCTAATATTTTGTACGTCGAACCTATTTTAGGACCGACTTAATACAAATACAAGCCTCCACTGTGATACCACTACATAACAGTGTGTTAGTTATCGGATGTTGCTTATGCGTTTCCACAGTTTTCATCCGATGAAATTTTTTTGTTTGATAGATAATTCTTCGGTAATGGTTTTCATTTCAAATTGGCGAGAAAAAATTACAACATTGAAAGTGAAAAATCGAAAGAAACTGAATTTTTACACTTTGTGCAAAAATCAAAGGCAAAATTTAATGTCTGTAAAAAATGGCGTACAATCAATTTAGAGAGTTGAAATCTAACACAAAAGATTATTAGAATTATGAAAAAAAATATATTATAAATAAAAATTATCGTATATTATTATTATGACGGTCCATGGAAGAGGTTCCTTCCTTGCAAGATTGAGAACGCAGGCCCCCTTCAAATTGCACACAATTGTTGTTACTAATATTGATTTTCGGGTGAGCTGACTTTAAACTTAAACTGCTCCAACTGAACGGCAAAAATTCCCAGTCATGAAACACCCGGTCGAAGCCGGGTTATACTGCTAGTTCTGAATATGTCCGTTAAAATGCAAGGTTTCATTATTGTTTAAAAGAAAATGTCTTACACAGCTATCTATTTCTCTCTCTCTCTCGCTCTCTTTCTTTCTTTCTTTCTCTCTCTCTCTCTCTCTCTCTCTCTATATATATATATATATATATATATATATATAAAATTGTGTGTTTTGCAGCAAGCCCTCTTTTATACAAGTTTACTTGAAAACGATTGACAAGCTACTGCTACTAAGCTTTTTATTAATTTTTTTTCTTGCATTCGTACAAGAATTTTATTTTCTGGACATCGTCTTCTTCTATATGGCGTGTCCCTTCAGGACGTTAACGAGCATGGCTCCCCACAGTTTCCCGTCTTTGTAGCTCTTAATATCTTCTGTCTTTTTACCACCTCTCCCAAACCTTGCCCTACCATTATTCGTTCAAGATCACCAAGTAAGTTTTCTGGACATAGAATCTGTAAAAATTGGGTACAAGTAAATTTTATCTTACATACGTACAAGTATTTTCTTTTCTGAACTTAAAGTATATAAATTTATTTTAATTTCAGAAAAGAAAATACTTAAATGAATGCAAGAAAAATTTAATAAAAAAAGCTTAGTTACAGTACCCTATCAGTCGTTTTCAATTATATATATATATATATATATATATATATATATATATATATATATATATATATATATTTATATATATATTTCGATTATAGGTGCAGTTTAATTTATGAATTTAATTTATGAAAACATGAATCATTCATACAAAAAACAAATATAGAAGTTAATGATTTAAATGGCGAGAATACATCTTCGCAAACAATTTCAATAAGATACACTAACCCCGAACCTGTATATGAATGATGTGATCCCTGTTTATAAATTCCAGTTTCATAAGGTCTTTTCTAGTTTTTACAAGCTTTCGTCTTGATATTTTATTTGATTTGTTTGCGACGAATTTTTTGTACGATAACAATTTTTATAACTTGGAAATAAATTTGGGAATAATCGAAATTAATCGTGAAATCCAGCGAAAGTCACGCATGGAATAAAAATAATTGTTTGTACGGAAAGTAAGGACCTACGTACAACAAATTGTCTTTAAATTAAGTGGCGTCAGAAAGATTATTGTTGAACTTTTAAAAAGGTAAGCTTAAATATTAATGCAATACTTAAATGCAGCGATCAATTTTGAGTTCTTCTGTAATTTATTGTTTCCTATCGCATCTTCTCCTCCCTACTTATTGTGATGAAGGCTTTTAAATTAGTATATACATAATGAATATTCAAATATATATATATATATGTGTGTGTGTGTGTGTGTGCGTGCGTGTGTGCGCATCTCTCTGTCTCTGTCTTTCTGTCCGTCTGTCTGTCTCTCTCTCTCCCCCTTTCTCTCTCCCTCATTTCTTGTTAACAGTTAATATATTTCAACCTTGAAAGGAGCTAAATGTATAGCCGAAAACGCTGGGATTAAAAGAACAACTGGACAGTTTTATATAATTTATCATCCGAAAAGGAAAATTTATTAGATCACATGAGAAATTGTATATATATACATACATATATATATATATATATATATATATATATATATATATATATATATATAGAGAGAGAGAGAGAGAGAGAGAGAGAGAGGATATATATATATATATATATATATATATATATATATAGAGAGAGAGAGAGAGAGAGAGGAGGGTATATATATATATATATATATATATATATATATATATATATATATATATATATATCTGTCCTATCGCTTTTAACATCGCATATTCAAAAGCGTTTGATAAAGTAATTAACAAAGAACTTTTGGAACTGCTAAGTGACCTTGTCAAATTAGAATAACCCAGAATCTATACTTGGATTACACCACCTGCATACAGATAGAAAATTAATTCAGTAAATATACAAAAATAGAAAGGAGTGTAAGACAAGGATATGTCTTTACACCGAACTTATTCAACCTATACAGTGAAACTATTATGACAGAATTAGATTTTTTAATGAAATTTACCCCAAACATGGCAGTAAAGCCATTAAGACACGGGGTGTTACTGGTTGTGAAAGAATTACAATACAGAAACAATATTAAGGAGTGATGATAATAGAAGAGTAACCAGGACGATAGTAGGTAACGATTGACATTGCATTTAAATTTTTCAAGATCAAAATTGGCTGGGAAGCATGAAGCCGTAAGTGAGTTCCACAAACAAGAAGTGCGAGAAAAGAAAACTGTTAAACATTTGAATTGTAAATTAATGAGATGTTGTTGTTAATCTAGTACCGCGTTTAAATTCATAAAGTCTAGGTACCATAACGAAGAGCTTATCCGAACAATTACCATGAAAGTATTTATGGAAAAAGCTTAGGAAAGCAACTTAACGGCGGTGAGAAAGTGACTGGAGCCGAGACACCAGGTCAGGACCAATAATATTGCTGATTTTTCTTTGGATTTTATCAAGGAGCTCTAAGTACACGGGATCATATGTGGCAGCAATATTCTAAGATTCAGGGAGATTGGAAGACTTATAGGTATGTAAGATAAAAAAAATTGTCTAGCACGACACAGTAAAACAACTTTCCTATCAGCTGACCCAGCAATGGATTCAATGTAGTATTTCCACTTCATGTCAACCGAGAAGACACAACTTGTCACACGTTGATGGAAGGCAGAAGAAGGTCTCTCAGATGATTAATAGAGAGCAGTTTTGTTTTAGAGGCATTAAAATTAACAAGCCATTGTTTGTACCAGTTAACAACAGACTGTAGGTCGTTTTTTTTTTCGATCAACAGCCGATTGGACCATATCGATCTGATCAGACTTACTATCGGGACAGATGTAAATGGTTTTGTTTTCAGCATAGATGCCAAGTTGAGAGCTGATAGTTCTACCATCATTCATTATTGGCGGCCACAATCTTAACAGCATATGATACAGTGTTGATAGCAGGAATAGGAAGGAAACTACTAGAACCCCTACAGAATGTAGTGAAAGAAAAACGAAAATATGAGGACTAAACATTTATTGCAAGAAGACTAAATGTATGGTTGTTAGCAAAAGCAACAGCTCAACATGCAAATTACGAAATAAAGATACCAAAATCAAGTAAGTACAACAATCTAGATACCTGGGAAGTGTTTCAACAGAGGCCGGAAAGTGTGACACCGAAATCCGAAGGCGCATTGGAATAAGGAAAGATGCCTTTCAAAATATAAGCAAAGTATTAAACAGAAATTTAAATTTTTAAAAAAAGGACTGCAATATTACTTATTATTTCTTTTCTCTCACTTGTTTGTGAAATTCTATTACGGCTCCATGCTTCCTAGCCAATTTTGATCTTGAAAAATTTAAATGCAATGTCAATCTTTATCTTCCTGGTTACTCTTCTATTGCCCTCACTCCTTAATATTGTTTCTGTTTTCTAATTCTTTCACATCCAGTAACCCCATGCATCGTAATGGCTTTACAGCCTGATATTGGGTTAATTCGATTAAAAAAAATAATTATCTCATAATAGACTCACTGTATAAGTAAAAGGCAATATTAAACATGAGAAAGTGTTATTTGGGTAAGTTGATTTATCTGTGTTGTTCATTTCTGGAGCTGCTCAATTCCACGTACTCTCTTTGCGAGGGACCGGGTAAAAAAAAAAGTGCTCTAAATTTCCCGCCAATTTTACCGGTTTCCTTTTTTCTACGGAATCATGGGAATTACATTTTTTGTTTCTCGTGATCAGTACAATCAATTACCCCACCGCAAGCTTGGTATTCCCAAGCGAGCACCCATCTAAGTACTGTCTAGACTCGACATTGCTTAACTTCGATGATTTTGACCATAAGCCTAAGAACTAAAAAAAATTGATAGCGGTGTATCTGTGCGATGCTCGTGGGATTTATATAGCAATGTTTCATTTACGGATTATAACAAAAAAAAAAACAAAAAAAAACAGAAAGACAAATTAAGTAGGAAACTGAGACAAACTAGTAATTATCATTAATCTGGTTAAACCTCTTATCCGGCACCCTATAGATGATGCCAGATTAGTGTTGGTCAACACGCAATTGATTGTCTTAGTTTTCGACACGCAGCTGACTTTTATCAATGCTTTAAATTATCGTTATTAATGTTATTAGTTTTAGGAAAAAAAAGCTTTGATGAGATAACGCAAAAAGGTTTTCTTGCTTTGATCAACGTATCTATATATCGATATATCGTCTGACAAGTCAGTCTATTTTTCTGTTCGTCTATTTCGTTATCCAAAATACCTGCTACTTCTTAATTCTCCATTCGACTATGTCGGTGAATTGTTCCTCGTGGAATTACAGTCCATTACTCAGCAGGCGTTTCCAGCGTTCTGAATATCAGAGACGGACGTTATCTGTTCGACCGGAACCGGAACTACGTTTCACTGCTTCTATTTTACCCAAATGAAGCGGAAAGGAAAAACTAGAAAATGACGAGATACAGAAACTGAATGGCTCATTACCTTTGACATTCCAGTTTTCTCCCTTAAACTCCCCTTAAAGGCAGTTTGTCTTTCCCTAATTGCGTTATGGGAGAGTTCACAATAATCTATGCAGAGACTTAGCAATATATATATATATATATATATATATATATATATATATATATATATATATATTGTTTTTTATATATATATATTGCTTAGCAATATATATATATATATATAAAAAAATAAATAAATAAATCTCCATAGACACGCATACCAGACTAGGGTTAATACATCTTCCGTTTAAAATTTAGACACCCCCACCTTTCCCTGACTTGACATCTATGAAAGTAACTCTATACTGATACTTATTATTAACACCCAACACACGCCTACCCAATTTAAACAATTCGCCTTAGCTGTTACCATGGAAATTTTGATTTCAATTATTAAAACACGTAAATTTCAGAAATACGTTATTCCAAAAAAATTTGCTTGAAGACGGAACAGAGCTTCATTAACTCAATTTAATTCAAATAATTATATTGAAGTTTTCGGCTCTTGTTTTGAAACATGAGACCTCTTATGTCGCGAGTTGGAATCATATTTTAAATAAATAATTATATATATATATATATATATATATATATATATATATATATATATATATATATATATATATCATGCTAAGTCGCTTTCTAAATTTATATATATATATATGTTTTAAAAATAAAAAATATTAAAATTTAAAACCTTCAGACACACATTGTTGTATATCAATATTCTTTCATTTTTATTATTTCAGTTAGATTCCTCGACTAGTTTCGGCCAACATGGCAATCATCAGGAGAAACAAAATCTGCTTGTTAGTAGCAGTGAACTACAGAAAGAAATGACTTGATGGAGAAAATGAACTTTTATCTGTAGTTTTCATTTGTTTTTTTGTTTGTTTTTTTTCTGTTGTTTTTTTAACATAAATTTGGGTCAGTCCTTGTGTTGGTTAAACAGTCTATTTTTAGTTGTTATTTAAGATAAGAACTGGATGGATTCATGTTGCTCTGAATTCCCTTGGTCATTTTGACAGTTTTATTGGTTGCTGGAAAGGGGATGTGTCTCTGTTAAGTTTGGGTGTTATTTGGTTCTTAGGGAGTGAGTGAGTATGATGTGTGTAAGTGTGTATATTAGTATGGGTGTGTGTTATCATTTGGCTCATTAGGGAGTGAGTGGGTATGATGTGTGTAAGTGCGTATATTCGTATGGGTGTAGGTGTGTGATACCTCAACACCTCCGCAAGCATGTCTGTCTTGTGTGGGTAAGAATTTTTTTATAAGTTGGAAATAAATTTGGGAATAATCGAAATTTCAAAATCCAGCGAAAGTCAACCATGAAATAAAAATAATTGTTTGTAGGGAAATTAAGGACCTACGTGCATCAAATTGTCTTTAAATTAAGTGTCGACAGAAGAATTATTGTTGAGCTTTAAAAGGTAAACTTAAATAGTAATGCAATACTTAAATACAGCGATCAGTTTTGAATTATTCTGTAGTTTATTGGTGCCTATCGCATCTACTTTCCCCTACCTGATATGATGAAGGCTCGATCAAGTGCCCTCCACAGGTGCTAGCTTTTAATTATATATATATATATATATATATATATATATATGACCCAGTATATAGCCTTGGGGGACACCCGCGTTCGTTCGTGGGAAAGCATCTGGAAGCGAGCCCGTTCAAAATGACCTTCATTTCACGATTTGATAAGAACGATTGGATTAAATCAAACAATCGTCTAGTAACACCGTAGCCCTGGAGATTACGTAGAAGACCAGCGTGCCAAACCCTGTCAAACGCCTTCCAGATATCTAGAGCCTCAGCTCGATGCTTCGCCGATATTATCAACAGCTTGATAAACATATTCAGTGATGACCGTTAGCACTTCAGCGGTAGACCTGGCGAAACGGAAGCCATATTGTTTGTCAGAGAGTATGAAGTGAGAGGAAAGATTCTTAACGACTTCAGCATTGATTAAAATCTCGAATACTTTGCTGAAAAGCGCTAAGAGACTAATAGAGCCATAGTTAGAGGGATCAGAAGGCTCCCCAGATTTTTTAAAAATAGGAATTACGGAGGAGGACTTTCAACAAGCTGGAAAGCAAGAAGCAGCGAGGCAATAGTTGTAGAGTTTTGAGAGGACTGGAGCCAGGATGATTGATAGGATCCCGTCACCTCCGCTTGCCTTATGGGGGTCTAATTTAGAAATGAGGTCTGAGACCAGTGACGGAGTAATGCACATATCACTCAGTAGAACCTGTGTCCTGTTGGGGAAAACAGTTGTGAGTACTCCAAATGAGTCGAGTACTGAGTTGGAAGAGAATTTCCGAGCAAAGCATTGAACCTGCTGTATGTGCCAGGACTTCGAACTAATTGAATAGAAGAAGGATTGAGGATTTGCTGTTGTTCGGCACATTTTTGCCGAGCCGCCAATAATTTCTAGAACCAGACTTGCGATATGCTATACGTTGTTTTATTCTATCAGAAAACAGCAATTTCACTTCTTTAAAGGTATGCTTGCACTGATTACGATCAGCGACAAAGAGACGTCTGTTGCAATCAGACGTGTCTCTCTGGCACAGCCGGAAGAAGTGATTTCTGTGGGCAATGGCAGCCGAGGATGCAGGTGTGAACCAAAATGATGAACGCAGTTTAACTTGTTATTTCCTTGCTTCATTCTAAGGGACGTCACGAAGGAAATCACAGAACGAGTCCCAATCTGCTCGTTCATAACAGAAAGATATTCTGTTGATAGGAGGTTCTTAGCTGGTGGGGGAGCGGAAGGTGATGTTTACAGATACAACCGCATGATCGGAGTTGCCAAGAGTGCAAAGCTGAGTCGTACGACAAACCAGGTATAGAGGTAAAAAAAGAGATCGAGAAGAGAAGCTTGTCCATCAGGGGTACTGAGGAAACGCGTGGGGAAGTCAATTACTTGCATGAAAGATTGAGTGATCGAGAATTTAAGGCCTTGGGTGACAGCAAAGTCAGTGACAGAGTGTTTAAGCCACCTGGTATGGCGGGCATTAAAGTTAACGAACACAAATATATTTGCAAACGGGTGTAGTGAAATGGCCTGTCTATGTTATCGGTAATACTATCTATCACGCAATAGTCTTGAGAGGAAGAAAAACGTTAAAGAAAGAAGAGATAATTAACTGAGTTATGTAGAGAGAGACGGAGACACATGTAAGAATGGTGTGGAGATTCAAGAGAGAGTTCCCTAGCCAGCGAGAGATATTCGTGGACATAAACTCCCAGGCCGTGCATGTGGATATTAGTGTCCTTTCTAAGTGGATGAAGGTGGCCAGGAATCGAGAAATCAGAGGACGAGATTCAAAAGTTAAAATTAATTTCGCAGAAAGCTAGGGTGTCCGAAGACTTTTCGAAGAGGAACGATTCCGCACTGCAGAAGTTGGTATGAATTGCAAAGAATGTTGGAGAAGGAAAGGTTAAGGGGTTTAGGTGTTTTTTGTTGAACTGATTTAGGTTTATATCTTTGGTTGTTTATAGTTATGAGGTGTTATTTTGACAAAGAAAGGCGTAGGATAATAGTAGCAGTCGGTCGTCAAATGTAACACGTGCAGGAAGGGAGTTGGCGCAGACTGCAACATAGTGTGGCCTTGGGATTGGCCACTGGAGGTCTTGCAGGGACACCCTTCCATGCATGACATGGCAGTGCAAGAACTCCGAGATTATTACGTCTTTTGATCAGAGCAGCCCCTCAAGACGCTACGCAAGAGATCGGCCTCCTAGCTATCAATCGACAGCAGCAACCAGAAAACTGATAACCCAGTACCCTCAGAATGAAGAGACATTGCCACCATCCACACATATCAAAAAACATAAAGACAGCACCCCTATTAAAGCCCGAGCGAAGGAAAGAATCGGGGACCCTTTCCTAAAAAAGAAACAAGGGATGAGCGTCTACTCCTGTTCAAGAGAAAGAGGAGGAGTATGGACCGGATGATAGGGAAAAAACAAAACGGAAAACAAAAACAGGAGGATCAATGGGAATAACTTGGTCATATTCCTTGATAAGATATAAATATCCCCGCAAACAACGAATATTTTGGTATTTTCTGTCGTTCTGAGAAGGGTCATTAACATTTAAATAGTTCTTCAGATGAAATAACATTTTTTTCGGATATAAATCAGATAAGACCAATAACAACAAAAAAAGTATTTGCTGAATTTTTATTAGTTGCTAGTAATTTTATTAGTTGCTTTTTAATTTTATAATTATGAAGAAAAAATCGTTTAATCTTTTTGCAGCGCCAAGTCTAAGCATAAAACTAACCTTGACCATAAAACCAAATTATATATATATATATATATATATATATATATATATATATATATATATATATATATATATAGTTTATGCAAAACTAGGTAATCCGTATGGGTAGACCCAAGGCCCGTCAAAATGTGTAAATTTATTTTCATTTTTCATTTCAACCTTTGGAAGTAAAGTCTGATGATCCAGAGCCCTTTAAAAGGGCTGTGGTGAAATAATTTATTACATGGAAGCTTAAAGTGGTCTGTTTTTATTCAATATATATATATATATATATATATATATATATATATATATATATATATATTTTATAATGGTTTTCAATAGTCAAGTTTGCTTTTGTTTGTTCTCTAATACGGCAGTAGCAATATCAGCCGCTGCATAAGGCAGCGTTATTTTTTTTACCTCCTTTGCTATTTTTCACTACGTCATACATTCAGTTTATGAATTAGTAACAAAATTTTACTAAACAATTATTGTATGCTTTTGAATATTTACTATAAAGGTGGGCGGTGGAAAAAAATTTCCATGTGAAAGTGGGAAATGACACAAAAAAGGATGGGGAACCCAGGAGTTAGCTAATGTCTTACCATTACGTGGGAGGTATATGTGGGGTGTATTTCTGCCGCATCCTGTATTTCTGATATGTGTTTTAACAAGTTAGCATCGGCGTAAGTTCGTGTGACGTCATAACGCATGGAATATCTTGCCAATCGCTCCCGGACAATCCTTGCTTTTCTTGCCATTGATATCAGCCATAAATTGTATTGAATCACTGTCAGATTCTATCAGAAATATTACACTGGGTAATGAAATTTAACGCGAGATACCACGCTTGCGGCCCTAGAATAATCATTGCATTCACTGTCGTTATCACAGTATACGAAGTGATTTACTGACAAAATTTAGAAGACACGGTACAAAGAGATTTCTCTTCAGAAATCAGTCGCTTTAGGACTACCATCGTTTTACTGACTTCATCACTATGTACGACTTATGCTGAATCAATATTCGATTTACTACCAGAATAACAAAGCACAAGACAAAGAAATTTGTTAAGTGATATTCCGTCAGCCTCTTTCAAGTTGTTAGTTTCATTACTTTTTAATGTTTTTTTTATTCTATAATAGCTGCTGCTGCTGCTGCTTTGAATACCAAGGCAACCAACAATAACATGCAATGAATAGGATTTTTATTATTGTGCATGGCAATGAATGAGAAATCAACACTCCATTGTCAGCAGCTGTTCTCAATTCAATGTTTTCCTTTTTTTTTCTATCTATCTATCTATCTATCTATCTATCTATCTATCTATCTATCTATCTATCTATCTGTGTGTGTGTTTTTGTGTCTGTGAGTTTTTTGTAAAATTTCAGATACAACTAAAAATATATCTGTAAAAGGACAATATGAATAATGACAAAAGGAAAACTTAATTTTCGCCGATGCGTTTTGTCCTTAGATGGCAAATGTAAGGATTTTATTTTGTTCCTGATAGAATGACTCTTTTCCCCAAGCCGACATATATGACTGTAAAAATGTTAACAAATTAAAAGAAAAGGATTAAATTCATAACCTCCTGTTATTTAAAATATATAATAAATAAATTAATCCCAAACTAAAACAATATAAATATTAATTACTGTATTTGACAGCATATAAGACGCACTGGTTTATAAGACGCATCCCAATTTCAGCAGGGAAAATCAAGAAAAAAATTAGTAATTAGTAAAATTAGTAGTAAGTCGTACAGCTTACGCTATATTTATGAGGTATTATTTTGGTTAAACAAGCCATGATTACAATTAAACGAAAAATAATAGGAAAAAAAGAAAACGAGTCTATAAAAATTTTATTATATCCAAAGGTAAGAAAACAAAATAAAAATCAAGCAATTATTACAAATGAGGAAAACAGTACAGTTACCATTACAATTTTATTCATTTTCAAATTCATAAAATTCGTTTACTTTGTTATCAAAACTCTGATACTCATCGTCGTTAAATAATACGCCATCTTCCGTTCCATTGAGAACATTGCTAATGCCACACTTTTTAAAAGATTTCACAACCATTTCTAGTGTAATATTATCCCAAGTTTGCTTCACCCATTCGCAGACTTGTGCAATGCTGGGTCTTTTTATTCTTCCTGTAAGTGTAAGGTCGTGATAAGGCATTGCCATCCAAGTCTTCCATTGCTGCTTCATGCTTAAGTCTAAGCTAATAGGAGTTGCCGGGTAGCTAATTTCGGCCGATTATCGAGAATTTTAAACATACATATAGCATATAAAACGCAGGGGAATTTTAAAAGATATTTTTACTTAAAAGAAGTGCGCCTTATATGCCGTCAAATACGGTACATTATAAAAAGAAAAAAATTTTAGTCACTTTTGTTTATCATACATTAAATTACATCACTTAGCATTTTTCATAATCTCGCGAGACTTTTCTGTTAGCCTGATGAATATTTATGAGTGTTCTTAAATTTAAAAAATTGAAAAACTAATGACCGTTTTTTATAAATATTTGTTGCAAAATAAAATCCTGCTATTTGTAAATTTTCGTTTTGTCTTATATATATATATATATATATATATATATATATATATATATATATATATATATATATATGAGTACAATTCCAACATTCGTAACATTTAATTTAAAAGAGGGCTCAATACAGAGTAAAGCAAAATATATTGTCCGATTTGAATACACTTTACGAATTAACGTAACCATCTGTATCAGTTTTAATCTAATGTCTGCGATCTGTTGGCAAACGATTTCCTGTCATGACCCATTTCTAAAAAAAGATTTTCTTTTTCGCCTAGTTTGAATTTAACGTAGATAATTTTCGACTGGTTGATCAAGGTAAAGCCCTCAAGACTATATTTTTTTTCGAAAAAAGAGGAGATATTTTGCTTTTGAAATTAAATTAATCCTTCACCCGCCAGTAATTTACAATCGCTTGAGAAAAAGACGCATTGATATACGTCGAAAAACGATCGCAATTGTGTAACAAATTTTAAAACATGTTTTTGATTTAATATCCTAATATCTCTCTCTCTCTCTCTCTCTATATATATATATATATATATATATATATATATATATATATATATATATATATATATATATATATATATATATATATATCAATGATTTATGTTAACTCTTGATGGGCATCAACAGGAAATAAGCAAAAATCCACTAAAATGATTTATATGAAAATTCCGATTTCAACATTTTTTTATGGGCCTCCTATTTTGTGTATTGACCTAATAATATGTAATAAATAATTATATAAATTTTATTCTTTCATCGGTCTACTATACCCGCACCCCCCACACACATATATATATATGTATATATATTTAGTGAATTGGGGCAGCAGATCATTATTCAAAATTATATTGTTAAATATAACAAACAACGAATGTCTATCATCTTTGATCCTGAGCCATTCTAAACTTTGTAAGGTTGCTTTAATTTCGGCTGAAAATAAAGACAAAAACTGTCCAACATTTTGATATTTTTTATTAAGCTAGTCCTTGATCCAGGCTTTTGGCTCACATGAGCCAGCTTCAGAGTGGTTATACAGACATTTAAACCACAAAATATTCACCATCAAAGTTGATATTCTGTTATGTTAACATAGAAGATTGCTATGAGACGATAACGCTCGCGGAATAGCAGACGCAGGTCGTAAATCCATGATACGGTTCTATGACGCCGTACCATGTGAGAGAAGTAAATATTAACAATATATGTTCCAATAATATATATATATATATATATATATATATATATATATATATATATATATATATAGACATTTTTATGTTTATACATTCTTTTTTATAGATACAAATATTTAAATAAAAGCTCTGTTTATAATAAACAGTATTAAACAACATTTACCGGCCTGAATGTCTGAGAAATATTCATAGAAAATATTCGTCCTCCGGTAAATTCAGGCCGGTAAATGTTGTTTAATAGTGCTTATTATAAACAGAGCTCCAAATAGACGACCCGTTTTGTTTTATTTTTAAACAGTATGTATTGCGTCTATCGGCCTGCGCACTTGAGGACACTTAATAATGACAATTGGCTACCCTGGCATTAACACAAGATCGTCTAAATACTAAACTTTTGTCAGCTCTTGTATCCTAATTTCTTTCAATTTCCAATCTGATTGATTAGAAAGTCATCAAATGTGAAGTGTATAGAATGCGTATCATAAACGCAATTTAACATTCTGAAACACGACAACGTAGATTCTTCTTCTATTTTCCACGTCCCTTCAGGACATGAACGAATATGGCTCTCTACAACTTCTTACCTCGTCTGACTTTCAGTTGTTTTTCTTTTTTTTACTAAGGCTACCACGCCTGGTTTCGCCATTCCCCCTATCTGTTTTGACCACGATATGCCTTCTGGGGATTAAGTTTTTCCAAGTCTTTCTTCCTCATTATGCCTCCAAGAAATTTCAGCTGTTTCATACATTGGTGTAAGTTTTCTTCTTTTAATCACGAACCACAGATTTTCTATTGGTTTAATAACTAGAGAGATGGATTGACATTCCATTGATTTAATGTCTTTAAAAATATTTGCGTAGGAGAAGCGACGGTCAGTAACGTATTTTATAGGCTAAGACTTTATGTTGGTGACTAAAAATATATTGTCGAATAAATTATCTGCATTTATCTTTTCACCATCATCAAATTTTACTATAATTTGACTACCTAACTGACACAAAACTATACCTTTCCCTGTTGTTTCTGTAACGAGATAGGTGCCTATTTTTATGAGGGGATACAATTCCGAGTGTAGTCATCAGGTTCATCCAATGTAGCTATAGTGTTGGAGTTTAATTTGAGAACAACAATTTCTCGCTATTTTTTCTATCCTCACTCCAACCTCTTTTTAATTTCAAAACCGGTTCCCAAGGCCTTGATTCTTATCAGAGATAAGAATATATTCTCTGACTAACGAGAGAGCTGGAAAATAAAAAGGAATTCCACCACCATTATTTATTCCATGGTGCCATAAAGTCTGGGAGAAACCTCACAGCTTCTTCACTTCAACCTGTTTCCAGTACCTTCAAAACCGGCTCCCAGGGACCTGATTCTTATCAAAAATAAGAATGTGTTTTCTGACCAATAGAGGGGCCAGGAAATTTGTACAACGATTTTGGAGGGAAAAGTCTCCGATCCATCGGAGCCTACCAAAACTCCATAAATTTGGAGAATCTTGTCTATTTTGCCAGTGAGATTTCTGCCCACCGTCTGTGAAGTCGACATTAAGGAGCTCCAGAATCTCTTTCAACAAAGAAGAACTATTAAAGGGCTGTCAAGAACGAACGTCGGTCCACTATTCATGACCAATCCGAAACTGCATCCCTTCACCACTCCTTCTGATGAGCCCACTGGACTTCTGTCGTCGACCTACGAACTCACTCAAATTACAGGATTCCTTCATCTGCGAACAATTTTCCCACTCTACAAGAACTGTCAGTGTTTCTATCTGAACCTTAACAATAATATTCTAATCGCTTAAAGAACTCTTTAGGCGCTCAGAGAAATATTTTGAGCAAGCCTTTTTTAAGTTAAGAACATTTTCTCTTTTCCCTTTCTTTCTCTCCTAATTGTCCTTTTATCCCTTTACCTTTTTTTTTCTGTATATGTTGTAAATAAACACTTTCTTCTTTTATTGTTACTCACCGAGCAGGAGTTTTTTTTTCTTTATTCGTACGCGCCTAAAGGAGAGAGTTTGTCCACTCTAATCTTGCTGTTTTACTCGCGTTTTTTTTTTCGCAATTTTTTAAACCGTAACCCAATTTTTAACCTCAACCCTTTGATGCGGGAAAGCCGGGACAAATTTCCAAGCAATACGTTTATCACCAAAACTACTGTTGAGAAATCCATTTTCCTGTAGTTTTTCGCCTGATTTACAAGTTCTTCTTTGTAATGTTTACTTAAGGTTGATACTTTGGTTTCTTTCCTTTCTTTGGCGAATTTTTTTTTTTTTTTAACATTCTGCTTTTTTTTCTCTCTGTTTACATTTGCAACATCAGCTTCTTCCAGTATTTCACTGGTTGTCAATCCGTTTTTATTGCTTACTTAATACTTCTCAAATATATTTTGTGTCATTTCTAAAGCTAGTATATTTTCTTGTTCTTAACTTTCACAATGTTTTTTTTTTTCAATTACTTGTTTCAATTATTCTCTGATTTCATATGCAATTCCCAAAGTTGTGTTCTCTTCACTCAATAACTTTAAAATACCTTGCATACTTTTGAAGTTAGATCTACTTTTAAAGTCAATGGTAATATATATATATATATATATATATATATATATATATATATATATATATATATGTGTGTGTGTGTGTGTGCGTATGTTATACATATATATATATATTATATATATCTTATATATATGTTAAATATATATCTTATATATATATATCTTATATATATCGTATATATATATTTTATATATATATCTTATATATATCTTATATATATCTTATATATATGTGTGTTATATATATGTTACATATATGTCTTTTATATATATATATGTTACATATATATATATGTCTTATAGATAGATAGATAGATAGATAGATAGATAGATAGATAGATAGATAGATAGATAGATCTTATATATGTGAGATTAAAATGAATAGCAATGACTATGCTAATGTTTGCAATATGACACGATCAAATATTGCATTATAGTTGGTTGTTTTAGTTTAGCGGCATATCAACATTTCTATGGGTTATTTAATGCCGAAATCTAAATATTTTGTAAGCAATTTTATTTTATTTTTTGGTGATAATAATGGTTTAGTAATACAAGTATTACTAATTAACCCATATCTGGGGAGAGAACAGCTGGATTCATACCTTTTACTCAAGGGTATTTGCGAGTTAGTGAATATAACGGACCAGATTGAAATTTAATCTCAGCTCACGGAGTTCCAACTCCAAGTTAAACAGTAATGATTACACTTGGTAGTGTGACTGACCGTTTCGTAACATGAAATTATTACAGTAAAGAAAAATAATTGATTAAATTAGGATATAAGCCACAAATTAAATCTACATTGGTTGGTTGGTTCGTTCGCTTTCAGCACTTTGCAGGTTATTTAATGTCAGAAAATATTTTTAGATTGTAAGATTTTGGAAGGGGATAATAATGGTCTAGTGATGCAAATATTACTAATTAACCCATAGCTAGGGAAAGAGGTGGATTCATACCTTTCCCAAGTGTATTTACGCGTAAGTGAATATAACAAACCCGACTGGATTAAAAATTCTGTGCTATTATTCAATGCACCCCTCGAACTCCCAAGCTTACAACACCTGGAATTCACGGCGGTCACCCATCTATGTATTGACCAGACAGGATGTTACTTAACTTCAGTGATTGTACTGAAACCGGTGTTTTAACGTGATGTGTCCGTAAGACTTGTATAATAGAATAACGTCGATATCATAAATATTAAATGAAGAGATCTCTATCTATAAAAGGCAGGATGTATATGTGTGTGTGTGTGTGTGTGTGTGTGTGTGTGTGTTGTGTGTGTGTGTGTGTGTGTGTGTGTGTGTGTGTGTGTGTGTGTAACGAATGCACGGCCGCAATTTTCGACAGATTTGCTCCAAGTTAGCGGGAAGGCCAAGAGCGACTTTGCATTTCCCAACTCCCATCGATAGTGGAAATAATCGATTTTTCATGCTTCTACAGCACTTTTCATGTAGTTTGCGGCCATTTTCTATTGGCCAGAGTGAGAGCCTATATCTGGCTGCCACGAATAGGCAGGAAGATTCTATTGGCCAGCGTGAGAGCCAACAGCTGACTGACATGAATGTTAACTAGCATGCTAGTATGCAAAAAAATCAATAGCTGCATTCGTCACAAGTGAGAAAAATTTAAATCTGTATGGCACTTTACTCCAATTGGCTCATTCGCTTGCTTAAACTCAACGTTGATTCTGATTCAGCAGAACTGGGTTGGATGTGAAAAAGTATTTGTTGTTAACATTCTTTTTTCATTCGGTTTTCCTAGTTACGAGTCCTTTTTTAAGGCTGATCGTTTTGTGTTCATTTTGTTTAGTTCTTTTTTTCGTAACAGATTTAATGTTTAGTATAGAGCTTAGAAAAAATTCGCAGTGTGAGATAGGCAAGAAGTAAGGCATGTAGCAACATCAGCACGGCAGAGGGCAATCCTTTAAAGGCAAGGAAGGGCAAAAATATTTTAAGTCAAATGATAGCTATTGCTATATGAGTCGTACGATTTTTGAATCAAGCACGGGCAACACCGGGCCATGCTGCTAGTATCATATATGCTAAAAGTGACGTGAACTGTAAATATAGGGGTCGAAAGGTCGTTATGCCTCAGCTGAACAGTGGGAATGAGCCCCTGCTGGCCTACAGAGTAACTCAAAATAGGCTGTGAAAAAAATGATTACGTGGTCACTCGATGATCATGTGTCTCACTTCTGCTCGTCAAAGTCCCTCCCATGTGTTCTCGTTGCGACCCTGGCACCACCGAATTGTGTTGGGTGTGGAAAGCGAATGTTTTGGCGCTCTAGCCGAATCACTACTCAGATCGCACCATCCCAAAGCGTGTATATATGCGGCAGAGGACCGCTTGTGAATACAAATTCCCACTGAAACTATGAATTTGCACGTCTTCGTTCAGGTTGCGGCTGGTTCGTTTGACGGACCAAGGTCAACTGACCACGGGTGATTGCTGCAACAAGGAAAAGTACGTACGAATATACGTATATACTGAAAATCTTACCAACATGGATTGGTTTAAGATTAATTTTATAATGAAGGCGATGTATAAAGAAGTTAGTGTGCCGTTACTGCTGAATATACGAGACAATCTTGCATATACAACACTGAGTTCTATTGCTCTCGGACAGTATGTGGCACCGGGCCTCTCACCCGAAAGGGGCACTTTACATTCTCATCTTCGGTTTCTCAAAGAGACTGCTCTTCTCCTCTTCAGGATGGATGTTTATCCATATCTGTGATGCGTTTCTTTCCAGCGAGAGCATTCCAGGTGCATCTGTGTCGATCAAATGGGTCTCTACTCGACGGCCAGGAAATCATCTGTCAGGTAAATCCTACACTTGGCCTCTATGAAGAAAGTTTAATGTCTATTCTAGCATGATTTGTGGCGAGACATAGTACAAATAAATTGTATAATAACGTCTGAAATTAGTGCAGGTAAACTGAAACCTAAAAATAATATTTATCGAAACGATTAGCTGTAAATACCAGGCTTTTTGTTAATCCCTAATTCCTTTTAAGAGTATTGTAACGTATATCCTGTATAGGAAAGAGTACAACTCTAAAATGAAAATCAGTCTAAAGCGGGAAGGGCTCCGTCAGGCTATATTACTCTAGACCCACCTACTGTTGCTATGGCGATGTAGTACATCTAGAACCCTAACCGGACTTGTGCGATTGGTGTGATAGATAACGGTTCGAAATTCGGAAATTCGGAGAGCCACGTTTGAACTCCAGTTGAGTTCGTAACATTCACTTGGGAAAGGTATGAATCTATCTCTTTTCCCCATAGCTATGGGTTAAATAACAGGACTTGTATGTGGAAAAATCGTTATCTCCAAAAAAAAAAAAAAAAATGTTAATGGAATATTTACTCAAAAAAAGAAAAAAAAATTCTTACAATCCAAAAGATATTTCGGTTTTAAATAATGTGGAGTAATGGATAGCGGCACGGATTGAGGAATCGGAGAGCCGAGTTCGAAATCCAGTCGAATCCGTTACATTCACTTACGTGCTAATATCCTTGGGAAAGGTATGAATCCTTTTCTCCTCCCCCAGCTATAGGTAAATAGCAGGACAGACCAGATTCTATAGCCTTGGATGGCATCTGGTCTACCACAGAAAGAAATGGCAACTTACTGCGGGAAAAAAACTGCCTCGTCAGTCATGTATCGAAAGATACATGGCACATAACTGACTGACAAAGGGTTGATAAGCCGTAAAAAACAAATCACTTTATCAGTTTTGTTGTGAATTTCTCATAAGTCGCAACAAAATTGATTAATTTCTCAGGAAGAATATTCAACTGCATATAATATCCTTTCTATTATGATTGACATAAAATAATATAGCTCCCCTCAGGTGTGGGTTAAATAACAGTGTAGGCTCTATATCCTTGAATAAAAGAACTTATATGAATTCCAAACCGTGGAGAAGGCAACGGGGAATCATTGCACTATCTTTCCCAAGAAGTCATGTCAATTCCTAACTAATAAAGAAACGGAATCTTGGAGAAGGACTAGTCTGAAATCAAAACTGTGGAGAAGGCAACCAGAAACAGTTTCACTATCTTCCCTAAGAAGCCATGGCAGTTTACAGGTAATGAAGAAAAAAAATCCGCGGAAAACTATGATAACCTACATTCTTAAGAGACGCTAAAAGGAACTTATGATAAGGGAGTCTTTGCTGAAGCTTGAAATTGACGACTATAAGTTTTGGATAGATTGCAAGGGGTTATATTCCCAAATACCATTGTAAAGTATACATCTTATCGGCTGGAAAAGACAACAAGCATTTTGACTGAACTGTAAAACTATCAACAATAAATTCATATTCACTGAAAACTTATCACAACTGACTATTTTCAGATAAAGTATTTTGAGCTAATAGGATAAATAGCGTTACGGGAAATCTCCCCTTGTAGTTGCGTGGTAGGCTGTAATGATAATTTTTTTTACCTCAGTAATATTTGATGTCACTCGCTGGAGATAAAATGGCAGTAAGAATTCTTAATACTCTTGCATTCCTTTCATGCTTCTTACTGTTTTTTTAATACTAAATTTCGCACAATATAAGGCTCGAGAGCTACTCAAGGCAGAGGGTTATTGTTAATATAGTTACGGTGATTGAAAGCGGGGGAGGTAGGAAGTGTAGATTCTTAAGATTTTTGTAATGCTTTTCCCAAAATCGGGTGTTAACAGCTAAGATTATCTGTTATCGCACAGCCTTGATTTTCTCCTACCTCGTTATCTACCTTATCCCTTTCGATCTAGGTCTCCTGTCTATGATTTTAAGTAATCAAGGATTACGAAATGCACAAACGCTTTCAGATACGTATTTTCTTTTGTCTTTCTTCTGTCTTATCTCGCTATAAATAAGATTAATGTATCACTATTCTTATGCCATTCCATCGGTACTTGCCTTTCAATCTTTCTCTCGTTGTCTCTTGATATCTGCCAGGAAGCCTGTCTCTCCCGATGTATTTCTTTCCACTCTTCATGCGCAGGCACACACACTGTCACCGTATTGTGTTAAAAGCCTCCGATGAATTTCAGCCCCTGACACACCTTACGACCCGAGAAATAAGATCATTGCACTTTGTCCCTTCTTGGTACACACTGTTAACGGAGCGGCAATGTTTACACTGTAACAGCTGCAAGAAAACTAGCACGGTTAAGCTCAAGCGTCGATCACGTGACTACAATAGCAGCGACTATAAGCACACATGAGCAGAAAGCAGTGTGACAAACCTAAAGATATGTTATGGCAAAAGTGCGATTAATTTTTAATTTACCTTTGTACTTTGATTTTGATTTCTTGGAGACAACATGCATCAATCTTATAACTTTTAACGTCCCATTCGCCAGTCCTTTAACATTAAATATCCCAATGATAAAACATTTATAGGCAATTGGAGACATTTCTTCTTCTTTATGTCTCATCAGGACGTAAGCGATCATAGCTCTCCACAATTTCCTGTCCTTCGTATTTCTTAATATATTTTTTTGTTATTTCTCCTAAACCTTGTCCCGACATCCATTTATTCAATCGCATTAAGTATGTTATGCATTGTTTACCTCTGTCCCTCTTACCTTCAATCTGCCCTGTGAGTTTCAGATTTTCCAAGCCCTCTTTCCTAATTATGTACCCTAACATTTCAACTGTTTCTTCCTGGTGATAAGTATGAGTTTCCTTTTTGTTTCCATTTTCTCTAATGCTTCGTCGTTGCTCATATATTCGGTTCTCAGAATCCTTCTGTAGAGCCACATTTCTATTGCGTCAAGTCTCTTCATCGTTGAGGAGATTGTCCAACATGTCATACAGTAGAACAGATATTATGTAACAGTTTAGTACTGCTTTATTTGTTTCTAACAACGTTTTTCTATCTCTTAATCCTCTGCTTAGCTTTTGGAAGGCATCTTTGGCTATCCCAATGCGTCTTCGGATTTCAGGAACGCATTATCCGGCATCTGTTAAAACACTTCCCAGATATTTAAATTTTTGGACTTGTATGATTTTGGTATCTCCAATTTGCAATTTGCATTTGGAGGCATTTACAGTGTTTTAAATAAGAAGTTGCTAATTTTTAATGGCTGACAACCGGAAAAGGCATTACCTTCTCTATTCCTATAGAGTTCCTATCAAAACCAAGCCTTCAGCCGCTTAACGTGAATGTTTATGAGATCAAATACTTTTTTAAGATGGCGCCGTTTCATATCAAAGAATTTTTCCATATTGACTTATATATTCATCATATGTGTGTGTGTGTGTGTGTGTGAGAGAGAGAGGGAGAAAGAAAGAGAGAGAGGGAGAACACAGAGAGAGAGAAAAAGAGAGAGAGAGACTCAAATGTAGTGATTAATCATGCAACTTCATCTTGATAAAGGCTCGGTTGTCTCCGATAAAGTTTACGAGCCAAAGCGATTATAATTCTTTGACATTAATGATGATAAGCAACCAGTCGCACGTCTGCCACCTAGGAATTATCAACAATGATGGATGCATTGGAGTTCCTCGAACCGGCAACGCTGACGATGTCAGTGAACTTCGTCATTATAAGTCACGTAAATTCGGCTGGCATAAAAGCGTGTCGCTATATAACTAAATGCTTAATTATTTTTGGAAGTCTTAGCTAAGTAAAATGCGACGCAATCTGATGATTTGGTAAAAAAAAAATAAAAAAAAATAAAAGCAATATTTCTATTAATATTTGATGAATGAATGAGCAAACGTAACTTTTATTCCTTCATTTTGATATTTCTTTCCCCTCATCATCGGAATACAATAAACAAGGAATATTAACAAAACCAGCCATGCTAATGATTTGCGAATATGATCAATATCCTTTAGATCTAAAATGTACGCACACGGCAGTTATGCACACGTATATAGAGACAATATCTCTCCTTAGTATATACCGTACATACTCACGTATCGTGCGGTTTTTGAAGATCTAAATATGAAGTTAATTTAAGGAGGTCGCATACACGAGATATAAAATTAGCGTATGTACTTCTAGCCCTGGCCACGCCGTTGACCAAACTACATATCCATTTACTGTAATAAAAAAAAATACAGCTGTATTTAAAATAAACATGATTTTGATAAAACTGGTGTTTTACTTAACTGAATCCAATAATAATGCATGTAATATTTACATATTAGTGTCGTATTATAAAATACAAACCTGGCGAATATGCATCTTTTCAATTGTTTACGCTTATAAGATGTTTAGCTGTTTCTCGTTCGGTTGTTTATGGCTGTACGTGCTTACACGAATATAGTGTTACTAACAATAGTTTTATCATTCTCTTTTACCTTTTTAACTTATTTAACTAGAAGATGGGATAAAGTGATAGAGGAAAAGAGGTTAGTCTATTGTAATTTGCTCTCTCGAAAAAGGAACGAGCATGATATACGAGATACATGATAAAATCATTTTGCATATGTGAAAATTTAAGGGTTGCTTGATCGCGTGATACGCTCTCTCTCTCTCTCTCTCTCTCTCTATATATATATATATATATATATATATATATATATATATGTGTGTGTGTGTGTGTGTGTATGTATTTATCTATCTATCTATCTATCTAGCTAGCTAGCTAGCTAGCTATCTAGCTATTTCAGTCTGTTCACATCTATCTATCTATCTATCTATCTATCTATCTATATCTATCTATCTATCTATCTATCTATCCCAGTCTGTTCATATCTATCTATTTATCTATCTATCTATTTCAATGTGTTCATATCTATCTATCTATCTATCTATCTATCTATCTATCTATCTATCTATCTATCTATCTATCTATTTCAGTCTGTTCATATCTATCTATCTATCTATCTATCTATCTATCTATCTATCTATCTATCTATCTATCTATCTATTTCAGTCTGTTCATATCTATCTATCTATCTATCTATCTATCTATCTATCTATCTATCTATCTTATCTACCCCAGTCTGTTCATATCTATCTATCTATCTATCTATCTGTCTATCTATCTATCTACCCCAGTCTGTTCATATCTATCTATCTATCTATCTATCTATCTATCTATCTATCTATCTATCTATCTTATCTACCCCAGTCAGTTCATATCTGTCTATCTAGCTAGCTAGCTCAGTCTCTTCATGTTTATCTCAAACTATTCATATCTATCTATATCAGACGTTTTATTCCCTCTTTTTTCTTTTTTTTTAATTAGTTCAACCCCAAACAAAGCGATAATGCCGCTAAAACGCAATGTGCTACTAGGAGTTAAAGAAAATGAAAAGACTTTAGCAGGAACCGGAAACCCAATCCTAAACAAAAGGATAAGCATCTACCTGCTCGAATCACCGGGAGGATTGTGAACCGAACGATAGGCGAACCTACCCACTCACATTGAAGAGGAAAAAATTAATAAATAATCAACAAATAAAATTTCAAAGTTCAGACGGAGACGTTAGAAGTGTAGAGTTAAACCCATCCTAAACAGGAAACAAAGAATAAGCATCTAATCCTGTTCAAAATACCGAGGAAGAGTATGAACCGGGCGATATACGAACCTATCTATCTCAGGCTGTTCATATATACATCAGTTTTCTCACTTTCTCTCTCACTCTATCTATCTCAGTCTCTCTAAATATATCTATCTCAATTACTTCCAATCTATTTATCTATCTCAGTTACTTCAAATCTCTCTCTCTCTCTCTTTCTCTCAGGCTGTTCATATCTATCTTCAACCTGTTCACATCTGTATCACTTTATTCATATCTATATATCTATGAGAGAAAATGGTATATACGTTTCTATATATTAGAAAAATGTCAGTCAAATGAATGAGAAAGTGGAAAAACTTGTTTGGAACGCGTTTCAACTTCTGGAAGGACTTCGTTAGACTAAAGTCATTTTTTTATTGATGGAATTATATATGTGCACGGGAGATGTAAAAAACGCAAATGGTAGTTATAATCATGTACCGAGGGTAAACATAAAAGATGCGGAAACGCTGAAATTCAAAAAACTTTCCTTTAATTTCTATGACTTGATGCCACCTTTCAAGTAAATTGTGCATGTACCGAAAAATATTTTGGTTTTATTTCGAGTAATTCACCCAAGACTTGTTTGACATCTTCAGCTTGTTATTGTAACTGTTTACTGCACAATGAACATTGGTTTAAGTTGGTGGATTTTATGACATATCAACTTTTTCTAGTTATTTAATGACGTTTAATTTAATACATCAGTTGATAGGTAAACTTTAGTCGGGTATATACTTGAGTCTATAGGCAAATATTGATTCTTTTTTTTCACTTGAGCCTATTTTGTAAATACTAATCATGTTTATAATTTGTAGGTAAACATTAGTCGGGTTTATACATGAGTCAATACGTAAACATTGGTTGGGTTTATACATGAGTCAATACATAAACGTTGGTTGGATTTATACATGAGTCAATACGTAAACATTGGTTGGGTTTATACATGAGTCAATACGTAAACATTGGTTGGGTTTATACATGAGTCAATACGTAAACGTTGGTTGGGTTTATACATGAGTCAATACGTAAACGTTGGTTGGGTTTATACATGAGTCTATACTTAAACGTTGGTCGGGTTTATACTTGTTTCTCTTGGTAAATATTAGTCATGTTTATAACTGGGTCTGTAGGTAAACATCGGTAGGTTCATACTTGAGTTTGGAAAGAGAGAGAGAGAGAGAGGGGGGAGAGAGTTGGTGTTGAAGAGCTCCCCGTTCAAGGAGTTTGAAAATAAACTTTAAAAATATTTTAGTTGGGTTCATCATACATGAGTCTTGATCGATATATATATATATATATATATATATATATATATATATATATAGAGAGAGAGAGAGGGGAGAGGTGAGGGTGAAAAGATCCACCGTTGAAGCGGGTTAAAAATAAACTTTAAAGATACTTTGGCCGAGTTTATACTTCATTCTATAGATAAGCTCTAGTCGTATTTGTACTTGATTTTATAGATAAAGATTGGTCAGACTTGTACTTGAGTCTTACAGGTAAACATTGGACGGGTTTGTACTTGAGTCTATATATAAATTTAGTCGGTTTCACAGGTGAGTCTGCGAACATCCAGCCAGATGGTAGCCCAAGAATTATTACGGGAAATAGACTGAAAATGATCCAGGATCCTTCCATACTCAGATTTCTTATCGCCTTGAATTTGTAAAACAAGAACTGTAACGCAGCAAAATTCCAGCCAGACTACCTAGAAAACTATTTTTTTTTGTTCAAATGCGCCGTTCAAACGAGTTGAATGATTCGTTTAATTTTCCTGCAAATTTACATTTTGTTTCTTCATCTGAAACTTTTTTTCGTTGAAGTCGAACTTCCCTATTTAAAAACTTCCCAAATGATTACCTATAATGCTTGCACCTACTGCATCTTTTGCCAAAATCTTCAGAGACCTATTACCTAGCCGCTGTCTTATTCCCCTAATTAAATATGAATAGTAAACAATGATGAGTATTCATTTTTCTATTCAGTAATTACTCTCTGTATAAAGTATCACTATTCACGCACAGACGACAAAGAGCAAAAATTCAGAGAATTGAAAATAACACTAGAAATTTTTGGCTCTAATGAGATAGATAGTTAGATGACGCTAGAAACCTTTTGCACTAACCAGATAGATAGATAGAAGGCTATTAGCTCTTTCCAAGTACACCCGTCTACCATGTCGGTTAGCCAAACTTTATGACGCCTATTCAATCCACCGAGAAAACCTGCGCTTTATACTGCAACAATGCTGAGTGTCGACCTTAAACTTGACTATCAGGTTTCCAATTCCGAGCTGTTATCCATTACACCACTCACACCTGCAAGATTACAGCATCTGGTATTCTCAAGCGGTCACCCATCTAGGTACTGACCAAGATCAACTTTGCTTAACTAGTGATCAAACAATGTTTCAACATGATACTGCCATAAGCTAGCTAGATAGATAAGAAGACAAACAATTTGGGATGTAACGTTTTCGGCTAGTAGTATTGTATATGCAGATGGCACAGTGTTGATAGCAGACTTAGAAAGTAAACTACAGGAAATCCTTCAGAAGGTAGTAAAGGAAAGGGAGAAGAAAGGACTAACTGTCAACTGTCAGAAAAGAGACCAGAAAACAGAACGAGAAAAGCTGCGGTTTATACTGCAACAATGCTGAGTGTGGATCTTAATTACAGTTTCTCGGCCCGGTGGCTAGGATCAAAGTGTAGTATCTGCGCTTTGTGAGCTGCCTGGTCGGGTGTCTGTCGAACTCTCTGCTTGCAAAGAGGAACCCGGACGAAGCTATGCCGAAGGGTGGGGTTTCGTTCGGGGAGGTTGACGGAACTAGCCCGCTTGGACGGGTTTAGATGGATTTTATTTTTGGCTGGGCCTACGGGCTCAGACATACCCACATTAAAAAGGCCTTGTGCCACATTCGATCCCCGTGGGTGGATTGATAAATACCATCTTAATTACAGTTTCTGGGAGAGAGCATATAATCCGGCGTGATCAATTTCTCGAACCAGACCTGTACACTCAAACCTTCGTATGATTTGTCTTGTGACTTCATAATAACATAGCCATAGACGTTTTCCAAACAGTACCGCTCACTGGGATCGCCTTCTCTGGTGGATAACATCAAGAAGTCGTCTCCACGAATAAACCGTCCATGGATTCGAACCTGAATCAGAAACCAATCGTTCTAACCAATCGATTGATGGGTTATACATTTTGGGGGGCCCTCTCTCTGTATGCGCTAGTATTTTTTGTTTTTATACATGTCTTTAGGTTGAGCGATGTATTAGAGAGTAAGGTAGAACATAGTATATATCAGAAAGTCGCTTAAACAATAACTGCTACCTTTACGAGCTACCATAGTTGGTAGGCGGAGTCGAGAGCCGAGTTGTGCCCAGTCAAAATCAGCTGATATTGAACACGTGACTGCTGTGATGAGTCACCAGCGTTCACGCGGTTTATCAATCGATATGCCAACATCCGGAGCGATAAAGCCGACACGAGAGAACCGGACCCGGCCATGAGAAAAAGATGCTGACCGGCCGTTGAGGGAATCGAAAGGGTGAGAGTTAGAGTGAGAAAAGAAAGGAGGAGAAAGAGGGTTTGTTGAGCGTTCTTTTGATAACAGTGAAATTGCTTCTATAATTACTCGGTCCCCTTTAAACGTTGTTCGAGAGTAAAATGACATCGATGAAGACTTCAAGTCACGTACACCTGACATCGTGAAATGCGCTCAGATTTTTTCGTTATTTTCCGTGATTTTGAAGTCGTCATATATATTGTTATACGAATGGTCTTGCTTTTAAAATTTGCAAGCGAAAAAAAAAAAAAAAAAGACAGTCAACCAAGCTTCATAAAAAAAAAGGAAAAAAATGTTGAGTGAACGTTGCAACAAAACCAATTCTTATAACAGTAAAAGAGTTAAGACAAATCAATACTAATAAGATTTTTAAATGTAAAACTGGGTATTTGATGATCGACATTTTTTTTGTTAAATTCTAATTAAAAGATTTCTTCTCTTTTAATACAAAACAATAGAACAGAATATCCAGAAATTCTGCTACATCTGAAAGATTTGAAAATAACAACGAAAAAGAAACTTTTAAATGTAGCCGTCTCTTCTACTCCAATAGCTTCATACCTCGCACCTCTCGCCTGTGGAACAACCTTCCCAATTACTGTTTCCCTGAGAGCTATAATCTCCAACTATTCAAATGTAATGTCAATCGACATCTCCAGTTACCTTGATCTATCCACTATCCCTCTCCTCATCCTTTCTTCTATCACTCCTATCTGATCTTGCTCCAAATCTTCTGCAACCACCTGCATCTTAGTGGCTTCACGCCTTGTTCGAGGCATAATGCTTAAAATATATATATATATATATACATATATATCCAGTTACCTTGATCTATCCACTATCCCTCTCCTCATCCTTTCTTCTATCACTCCTATCTGCTCTCGCTCCAAATCTTCTGCAACCCCCTGCATCCTAGTGGCTTCACGCCTTGCTCGGGGCGTAATGCTTTAAAAAAAAATTAAAAAGATATTTGTAAGTGATCAATATTCAACTGGCAAATAGGAACATGAAGTTTAAATATAGTTTACCCCGAGATTCATACCACAATTTACATGGCAAATGTCCACATAACCTCCGCTCTTTATACCTACCAGTTCAGACCTTTACAGATAGGACACCGCCATATTATTCCTATAGAGTCGAATCGTCCTCATTTCCTCCGCGTTCCAAATATAAGAAGAAGGTTCTACTCCGTCAAGGTTTTTTTTTTCTCCAAAGAACTGACATTTTGTAAAACATTCTTCTGCGTTAGTGCTTCCCTGAAGAATTCAATCATATACCTTTCAAGTTAAGGGACAATCGTTATCTTTCCTCCTTATCCTCATAATCTTCACTCCCTACTCTACCACCTACACCTCCAATCATTTCACACGCACCGTATTCACCCATTTCGACTCTAAATTTCTACCTTTTAATGAAGGGGACGTCTCGGCTCAATGAAAAACGATTATAGACCAAAGAACATCACGAGACTTGAATATTTCGCATATATCTTTCATTTTATTCACTCCATCAATTCGTCGGTTTCTCTCGGCAAGTGTGTGTGAAGCGACTCAAAGAGCCCCTGGTCGGATACGTGGATCTTACACTCTGTGTGTGATGTCTGAGAAATTGCTCAAATCTCCTCTGACCAACGGTTATTCTCACACGCGCACATATGCAGCGCAGTCAGGCCACAAATGTTTACTTCTGCAGTCACCACTGACAGCGGGTTAATCGCAGATTTCCCCGCGCCCATCAGCTAGAGTCATCTCAATTTATACCTGCACTTGCATTCTATCGACTGTCGGGTGGGTGAAATTTAAGTCTATTCGGGGATAATGCCACGCCATTAGAGGCTCTTTATTCTTATATTAGGTGAGAATTTAGCATAAAGAATTCTATCAGGAAAGTGCTCCCCATTGCAATTTACTAAGTGAAGCATAGATGCGACACAAGGCCACGAGTATAGAGAACCCAGTGAAGATCGAATTCACTAATCAGTTGTAGCTGATTTTGCGTGACATATTTGCTAATCAAGTCGAAGTGCCCTAATACTAACCATCGTCTTCCAAAAACTGTAGAAAAACGTTCCCATTTTCTTTGAACAATTAGTTCACATGTATTTTAATACACACACCGACTAAATTATATGCACGAATAAATCATGGCGATTTGAGATATCTCGAATAAACGGCTCCCCCGAACAAGCGCTACTTTGTCAAGAATTAACTTTTGAATAAGTGGCTCCATAATAGGGAAAATGTGTTTTTAATTTCAAATTAGCGCCCTCTTTCAAATGTGTATAATCCTCTCTTTCGTTTATTTTATTCCAACTTTCCATGAATTAAATTGAGAATTGACTCAGCCTCATTAGTACTTCCAAAAACTTAATTTAATTCTATTCACAAAATCAATTAAATGCGGAATGAGAAGTTTAAACAAATCCGTGAGGAGCAAATTTAATCCTCATGGGTCATTTAAGGCTGAAATTTAATTTTCTTGGGAGTTTTGAAGTAATAAAAATATATCATTCTGCTTTCACAATTGAATTCCTTGTAGATGTATTTTGTACATATACATGTTTGTGTTGACAGAATTACTAGAGGCGATCATGTGTGTTTTATGTTATTGCTTTGTATATTTGTATAAATTGTAGGATATTATATGAATAATGTCATGAAAGAGTTTTTTTATGTTGGTTGATTTTGTTTAGCGGCATATCAATCTCTATGTGTTATTTAATGCCGAAATCTAAATATGCCTACAACTACAGATGTATTGCTGGTCATCTTACTATAAATATGTATTGTTGGTAATTTTTTATATAAAAATGTATTGTTGGTATTTTTACTATAAAAATGTATTTTCATACTTTCATAGTATATTTACTTTTCTTTGGGTGTTCACTATTTGCCCATAGCTGGAACCCTAACAGGTGCTACCACCCCGGGTCAGAGTGAACCTGGGAACAACAGCAATTAAGAGGTGGTTTCCGCTCCACAAAACATCTAATCTTCTTATCAAAGGCTGTGCTGCTGGATGTAGTTTATCGTCATACCCAGAACTAACCGAGATAGATGACTGATTAGTAATACCAGGTGCTGTAAGCTTGAATGTGTGGTTGGTTTAACGGATAATAGCTCGGAATGGTTAATCGGAGAGCAGAGTTCTAATTCCAGTTGGGTTCGTTATATTCACTTAAACGCAAATACCCTTGGGAAATGGTATGAATTCACTTTTATTCCCATACATGGCAATGAATACGGGACAATTCCCTCGCAGCTGAAGAAGGAATTTGAAATATCAGATTTGTGGTTCTAAAAAATGGTAATGGTAATATTGGCCGTTTCCCTATATGGAAACATTTTGTATTCATTGACCGAGCAGCCATTTCGGTTGAAAATTATTAAAAAAAAATACCTCATAATACAATTTCTTAGGAGAACAGGCTTCTTAATTCCAATAGCTGTTATGGCTCCTTCCAGTATTAAATAGGGGTTTCCCTCCTAACCTTTTATTCGAAGTGGTGTTGAATAGTAATATTTTGATTATATAATTTTTTTCTTTGAGCTACATGTTCTATCCATTTTAGTTGTTACTGCTGTTGATAGTTCTCAAGTATGATGGGAATACCATGGGCTGGGTATGATTGGACGCGGCATTGAAGGTCCGGTAGGGAGAACGAAGTACATTCCTTTGTTTCGCCAGGTCTAACCTTTACGGCTAGGAACCGCCATGCAATTTACATAGAAGCAAACCACGAACATTCCCTCCGTATTCGATCGACGAGAAGTAAGTTCCACTCAAACAGCTTCTTCTCGCGAACCAATGCTCTCTGAAACAGGCTCCCAAGAGGAAGTTCCCCCGATCACTACTTAACCTGTTCAATATTAGAATTAACCGTTATCTTCCCCTCCTATCCATGTAAACGTAATTTAACGTAAACCTTTAACTTGAGTGGTCCTAGGGCTTTGCACAGGTTGAACCTTACTGGAAAAAAAAAGAAGGAGAAGAAGAATTCTCATTATCTGGGAATAGCCTTTCAATTGAGAACAGGCAGCACACACTTCTCTGTGTTCAGTGATAAGCAAGCAAATAATTTTGCCAACGTCGTTTAGCTGCAAAGCAAACGAAGTGTGGCTGACCACCAACAACGGTTCAGATTTTTAGTCGAGTGCCAACAACTAATCCCGATGAGACAGAATGCCAACGAATGACACTTTAGGGGCTAATAATTAACTCGAAAGAAGCCGCGTGTCAATCCGTAATCCTTACGAGAGAAAATAACACGGAAAATAAACTGACGCTGAGCCAGCAGCTAATAATAATTTTCATTTTGAAAATCAAAAGAATTTTATTAGAGGGAGAATGGCGGGAGGCTATTTCAAAAGTACACTCTATTCTTCTTTTTGTCTTATTTTAACATGCACATTACTGATTATCAGACAGATTTAAATATTAATCACATTCTGACAGCCCATCGATAGTCGATGACAACGCTCTTAACTGAGTTTCTTGAAACGTGTTTGAGAGAAGGAAAGCTCTTTTTAAATCATGGCTTACGACCATAGCACATTGAAACACCGGTTCCCGTACAATCACCGAAGTTAAGCAACGTCGAACCTAGTCAGATGGATGGGAGCTCGCTTGGGAATACTAGGTGCTGTAAGTTTGGATGTGCGGGTGGTGTAATGGATAATGGCTCGGAAGTGTTAATCGGAGAGCCGAGTTCCTATTCCAGCTGGGTTCGTAAATACGCTTGGAAAAGGTATGAATTCACTTCTCCATCCAGCTATGGGTTAATTAGTAAGACTTGTATCGCTAAATCTCCCTCAAAAAGTTCTTACATTCTAAAACTATTTTCTGGCTTTAAATAACCTACAAAGTGCAGAAAACGAATCAATCGATCATTTTTTTCATCATGCTGCACTGCGCGTATAATAAAATATCTCTGTTCTTATCGATCTATCTATCAGTCTGTTCATATCTATGTCAGCCTGCTCATCTCTCTCTCTCTCTCTCTCTCTATATATATATATATATATATATATATATATATATATATATATATATATATATTTTTATATATATAAACAGTCTTTTAAATTAACACTATATATATATATATACATATATATATATATATATATAGTGTTAATTTTAAAGACTGTTTTTGAAGTTAAAATGGCTGGTTTTCAGTGGTTTGCTAATAGGCATTTAATCAATTGTGACAGAGAGCTCAATATCGGAGATAGAGATAGAGCGTTAATAGAATTAATATGAAAAAGTTTTTCACTTAATTGATGCTTGCTTCGAAGATTCGTGGCCACATAGATGTGACTACTCGTCGGAGGCTAATTTGGACTGCTGATATATCTCGATTTTTTGTACTTATATATTGTGGTATGAGTGTGTTATTTTTATTTTTCGCTTGATCGGTGTTGATTGGTTGTTAACTTCTCTTCTTCTCCGTTTCTTTCTTTTATTTTTTATTCTTTATTCTTTCTTCACCTTCTCCGTTGATCTCTGGTTCATTGCTAATCTTTCGTACTGATTTTTTTTTCGTGGTTTATTGTTTTGACCATTTAATTTAGGTTACGGTTGGATATTTGTATGTGTATGTATGTCTGTGCATGGGTGTGTTTATGCGTGTCTATGTATGTACATGCATGCATGTGTACAGACATACAAACATGTACGCGTCTGACTGTTTATTTGGGTTTGTTTGTGTGTTTATGTGTGTACCTTTGTACGTTCGCGCTCCTATACACGTAGTTCTGGGTATTAACTGTATATGTATTTTTACTAGGTTGTATTATTTATCTTGGTGTATACTGTATATTATTTTCTCGTTTCGTTCCATGTGTTTTGTGTGGTTAGGTGTTATTTTATTGGTTATTATTCATTTTGTTGTGGGTGTTGTGGAAAACGTGTGTTTGTTTTTGCGCTTTGTAAGTGATGTAGTAGTGGTGATTTGTATGTTGTGTTTGTGTGTTTTGCATGGTTTGGTTTTAATTTATTAGTTATTATTTTGTTGGTATTGTGGTTACTCTTTTTTGTTTTGACCATTTAATTTGGGTCACGGTTGGATTTTTGTGCGGGTGTGTGTTTAAGTGTGTGCCCATGTGTATGTATGTCTGCATGCACACGTATATACAAGCATGTGTACATACATACACCCACACGTGTATGCTTGTGTGCTCATGTGTGCGCGTGTGTGAATTTTTGTTTTTGTGTGTCTATGTGTGTGCGTTTGTACATTCGCGTCCCTATATGCGTAGTTCTTAGTATTAACTGTATGTATATCTTTAGTAGGTTGTGTTATTTATCTTTACTCAGTGTGTGCTTGGTGTATATTGTATATTGTTTTCTCGTTTTTTTAAATTGTTTTTTCTATTTTCGCTTTTTGTTTAGCGTGTGTGTGTTTTGCGTTTTGTAAACAGTTTAGTTGTAGTAATTTGCGTGTGTTTTATGTGGTTGGTATTATTTTATTGGTTATTATTTTTGTTGATGTCGTTCTTGTTGTGAAAAATGTGTATGTTTTTGCATTTTGTAAAGTGTGTAGTTGTGGCGATTTGTGTGTTGAGTTTGTGTATATTTTGTATGGTTGTGTATTATTCAGTTGGTTATTATTTGTTGATATTGTGGTTACTCTTTTCTGGATGGATTGTGTTTGGGATTGGTATGGATTAGATGTTAGATACGGTTATTTGAGTTTGTGATGGGATTGTGTTGTGTTTTGTACTACTTTCTTTGATTTATATTAATATTTAGGTAGCAAAGCAGATGCTTGTTTAAATGCCTACATTTTCCCATTATTTAATTCCTCTTGTTTAGTAAGCTGTCTTGATTCTTAAAAGTGATGATTGTTCATTTTTCCTCCACAATGTACAGTTTCTACTATTGCTATTGTGTAAAGATGCTTTTATTTTTATAATTTCCCATTTGATTTTGGTAATGATGCTATTTTGCTTTTGGCTCCATGTGAATTCTGATTATGTTGTCTTGTTTTTGTATTTTTCTGTTTTAAATGATGCTTTATGATTATTAATTCTTTTTAAAAGTTGTTTCTGTAGCCCCTATGTAAGTTTTTTTTTTCCGTGTTCATGTTGTTTGTTACAGTGGTTTTATATATTATGTTGTTGGATAGGCATTTGCTGTTAAGTGAGCAATTCGTTTTATTTCAGCAATTGCATTTGTTGTTGTTGTTTTACTGATTTATGTCGTTGTGGTTATTATTGTCGTTGTTGGTATTTCTTATTGTGTTTGATTATTATTTTTCCATGTTATATATATATATATATCCACACATATATGCGCGCATGTGTTTGAGAGAAGGAGAGATAGGTATATCTAAGCCCTTTTTAAATCATTGTTTCGCTGCTCGCATAATAAATGCGTGTAAAATTTTCTTACAAATGAAGCACATCAAGAAATTGTTTCTTCTTTTTTCCTCTTGTTATATTTATAATTTCTGATTGCCTTTGACATTCCAATCATTTCTTTCTGATCTATCTTAATTGATACGACCGTATTTCGTAGTTTCCAAGTTAAATGTAAAGTAGCCTTAAGCTAAAAATATATCTACTAACCTGGGAGTTTTCTTTTTCAAGATTCTTTTCTAACTATCTGATTCTGTAATCGCGGTGTCATGTTACCAATTATATATTGAGTAGCCTTGGTAGTATCGGGCCATCGAAACAGATAACAACAAAACATTTATAATGGAAAAAGAAGAAATAACTAGATAAAGACAACTAGGGAGATATTGGGAGAACGCAAATTGAGTTTTTCAATCCTTTAAAAGAAGAATATACAAAGCATAGAAATGTGTTACAGGACTTCTCTCCGATCCTGAAATGGAAAGCTAGTGGATACTGTAAAATGTTGTCACTACTAATAAGTCAAGAGCACTTCAGGTTGCAAAAGACTGCCTTTATTCAAGTCAGGGGTATATGTTTTCTTTCTGGTTGCTACGAAAAACACAATTCATCCGAACACCACCGATTGTTAAAGTTCATATTCACGAATAAAATTTTCTATGAAAGTACATTAAAAATTATTTTGTTATAATATTGCATTGAATACTATTACGAGTAGAATTTACTATAGAAATACATTGCAAATTATTTTATTATAAAATTGCATTGAGTATTATTACGAGTAGAATTTACTAAGAAAATACACTGCAAATGAACAGAGAATAAGATACAGACCAAAGGTCATACAGAGAAAGAAAAACTAAAGTCAGGCAAGTTATCAGACAATATGAAGATTTTCTAAGCACAGTGAAGTGATGCAAACGGAAAAGGTACAAACCCAGTTTGCAAAGCTCAGATCAAGCAGATTGAAGGACGGCGAGTAGCGAAAGAGATGGGTGGATAATATCACCAAATGGACAGACGTGGGATAAAGCAATGCCAAAAGAGATTGTTGATTGATTGACTGGTTTTTCACAGCTTGCCAAACATTTGTGGGTTTTTCAAAGTCGAAATATATTTCGGATTGTAGGAGATTGCTTTCAGTACCCGGTGTCTTCAAGCTGTTCCCCATATAAGTAATGACCGAGCTCAACGCTGCTTAACTTCGGTGACCGAACGAGAACAGGTGTTTTCATCTACCCAAAGAAAATCCCAGAACAGAGAGGGTTGGGTAGATTTAGTTGATTGATAAGTCATTTCTGGCACCTCCATGTTTACGAAGACTATGAAACTATGGACGTTATAGAAATATATCGCAAAGCAGTTAAAAGGGTTAGTTTGGGTGATTTTACGATCCCTTGTTGGATTATTTAATGTTGAAATGTGACTTTAATTAAATTTGAGTATATAGGTAAATATAGGTTGTCTTTATACTTCAGACTATTGGTAAACACAGGTCGTGTACTTACTTAAGTCTATAGGTAACAAATTCAACTATTAAACTAAAAGAGGTAAACATGGATCGCAGGTCGTGTACCTACTTGAGTCTATAGATAACAGACTCATGTATTAATCTAAAAGAGGTAAAGATGTCGTGTTTATACTTGAGTCTGTAGGCAAACATCGGTGGTGGTTATACTTGAGTCAGTAGGTAAACAAAAGTCGTGTTTATACTCGAGTCTAAAGGTAAACATTGGCCATGTTTATATTTTTGCCTATAGAGAGACCTTGTTCGGATTTATACCTGAGTCTATATGGCAAACATTGGTCGTGTTTATATTTGAATGTGTTCGTACACATGGGTCGTGTTTATAATTAAGTCTATCAGTAAACATTGATAGGGCGTACATGTGTGTCTATTGGTAAACATTAAATGAGTCTGTAGATAAACATTGATCGGGCTTATACTTGAGCCTATAGGTAAACATGAATCATGTTCATATTTGAGTTTTTCACAGAAGATTTGTCGGCTTTATACCTGAGTCTATAGGTAAACATTGGTCATGTACGTTCGTGATTTCATAGAAATATGATCTTGTCTATACTTAAATATATGGGTAAACACTGGTTGCGTTTATACTTGAGGCTATAGGTAAATATTGATCGTATTTATACTTGAATCTGCACTCATCCACCCGAAATTTCGCCTCTTTTGTGGGCGTTTTCGTACCTCTGTATCGAATACAGTACTCGTATGCTCGGCTCTGCATCAACAGGAGAAATAGGTAAAAGGATATTGGCACTTGTCAGGAAATAATATAAGCGTTACTGAGGGGACAGTGTTACTGTTATTGAATTAAAATTGCATTTTTATTTGTTCGTCTAACCTTTTGTTATGAGAAAATATATGTTTACTTGTCTTTATAAAAGAAGAATTTTACACTCGCTGAATTGTTAGTTTTCCTCGTTGAAACGAAAGACCTAAACAAACCATCGGGGACTTCTTTCAAATGTATGCCACTTATCTATCGAGTACTCTCTGGTTATCATTATTTACTTATTTTCTGTAGCTTTATTCTTCTTTCACACTCAATTGATGCTAAAAGAGAAAAGGAAACAAATACTGCTTGATGACATGTGACACCCACGTGACTACTGTAGGATTAAGCTATACTGAAACAAAATCATTGACATATTCTGTTTCAGCGAACTTGTGTATTTGGCACAAATAGACAGAGACAATCACCCACGTGCAGTTACAAACAATTGGTTAGCAGCAGGAAACGTATTCTTTCTTACTTTCAAGGCCGGCGTAGAGACTCACTCACTGCCTGTGGAAAACAGGGAATACAATTCGTTTTAATTAAAAAAATAAATAAATAGCCAACATTTTTTAATATAAAGAAAACGCCTTTTCAATTATCAAATTTAGTGGTAGTTGTTAGATTAAACTGTGGAAGTTTGAAGGAATAAATACTTGGCCTTTTTAAAAAAAAAAAACATTCACCACGTCTGCAAAGAAAAAAGGGAAAAGAAGAAAACATATAAAGTGCAAATAGACAATATTATATTCCAGAATGGTTGAGGTGATTTTTTTAGCAAATAATATTTTCAGTCATGTTTCTTCTTTGAAAGACAAACTTTTCTTGCGACCAGAAAAAGACAAGAAAACTAGAAGACTAAAAGAAAACTAGAAAATAGGTTTCTTTATGACTCTTTTCCGACTGATTGATTGATATTGTAGAATTTTAATTCTACATCATTTGAAATAGCTGAAAATAACTTGTTCAGTTTTGTGCAAAAAGTGGATCACAAAGCCTTGATATTTCTCTGACTCCTGATTGGTCAATTAATACTAATATCATTTTTTTAAATACGTCCGAATTTTATCGACCTAGTTTCTGACTTGACACATTTGTAAAGTAAAAAAATGTATGGATTGAATTGAGGCCGTTTCAATATCTCTACAATACGTTATCTTTTATTTATACTAAAAGCGCGGACTATGTTAAGTTCTATTTGAAAGTAGGTTAATTAAAGAGTATAAGATATTTAATAACTTAATATCTATTAACGCCCAAAAGCTGAAACTGTAGATTAATAATTTGACATGCGTTTTAAATGCTGTGTAAATTTTATCTCTCATGAATTATAAGTTAATATTCATTTGACAAGGATATCATATTTTATTAGTAATTTTTAATAAAAAGAAATCTTTTTTATTTTCGATTTTCTTTGAAATTGATCGATTAATAGAATCTCTCTATAAAAGGCGGGATGTGTGTGTGTGTACCAAATGCACGGCCGCAATTTTCGACGGATTTGCACCAAAATTTACATGCACATGCTCAAAGTTAGTGGGAAGGCCAAGACCGGCTTTGCATTTCCCAACTCACATCGATAGTGGAATTAATCGATTTTTTCATGCTTCTACGGCAGTTTTCATGTAGTTTGCGGCCATTTTCTACTGACCAGAGTGAGAGCCTATATCTGGCTGCCACGAATAGGCAGGAAGATTTTATTGGCCAGCGTGAGAGCCAACAGCTGACTGACACGAATGTTAACTAGCATGCTAGCATGCAAAAAAATAATTGATAGCTGCATTCGTCACAAGTGGGAAAAATTTAAATCTGTATGGCACTTTACTCCAATTGGCTCATTCGCTTGCTTAAACTCAACGTTGATTCTGATTCCGCAGAACTGTGTTGGGTGTGAAAAAGTATTTGTTGTTAACATTCTTTTTTCATTCGGTTTTTCCAGTTACTAGTCCTTTTTTAAAGCTGATCGTTTTGTGTTCATTTTGTTTAGTTCTTTTTTCGTAACAGATTTAATGTTTAGTATAGAGCTTAGAAAAAATTCGCAGTGTGAGATAGGCAAGAAGTAAGGCATGTAGCAACATCAGCATGGCAAAGGGCACTACTTTAAAGGCAAGGAAGGGCAAAAATATTTTAAGTCAAGTGATAGCGATTGCTGTATGAGTTGTACGATTTTTGAATCAAGCACGGGCAACGCTGGGCCATGCTGCTAGTCTTATATATGAGGAATACTGATTTGGGAAAATTAGGGAAATTTAGATAAAATATTTATTTTTATTTTTTTTATTTTTACTCTAAAGGAGACGTTAGCCGCATAGAAAGGGAAGAATATTTTGATTGATATCTCGAGTATCTTGATCTCGTGAGTTTCTGTTTGATGGACCAGCAGATGATTCCATTTGAACTTCTGTCTTCTAAGCGGAATCCACTTCAACTGAAGGGGAACGGGAAGTGAAGGAGTAGATGGATATTTTGGGAGATCAAGTGGCACGTGGGAGGAAGAAAACGTTGTTCTACAGAAGGATACTGAGACTTACACGGACGGATCGTCCAGCGTATGACGATAAATTACAAGGCTTCTGATCGGGAGATTGGAGGTTTTGAGGAGTATGGAACCACCTCTTATCTTCTGCTGTTCCCAGGTCCGCCTGATCCGGGTGGTAGCACCTGTTAGGGTCCCAGCTATCGGCAAATAGCGAACACCAAAACAAAAATCAACAGTACGTTTTTATAATAAAATGAACAACAATATATTTTTATAGCAAATGTGACAATCAATGCAACACTAAAAAATATATAATTAAATTTACATTTTTATAGTAAAAGTACCAGCAATACATTTTATGATCTACAAATGATATATATATATCTAAAAAAAAAACATACATTTACACTTAAAGTATAAAATTATGTACAAAATATCTGTAGTTGAAGGAATAAGATTACGTACAAAATATTTAGATTTCAGCATTAAATAACCCATAGAGGTGTTGATATACCGCTAAACAACATCAACTAGCCAACCAACTTAAAAGTATAAAATTATGTACAAACTATCTGTAGTTGAAAGCATAAAAATTACGTACAAAATATTTATATTAAGCCAGTAAAAACCCATGGAGATGTTGATATGCCGCTAAACAAAATCAACCAACCAACGTGGACGGAGCAAGTAAGCAACAGAGACAATGGCAGTAGAAATAACAATTCTACACACAATCAGGAAAAGATTCATTCCTTGGAGACAATGAAGTAGAATGGCTTGGAAAATTTAACCCTTATGTGGGGAATTGAGGACAAGAGAGATATGAAAAGGCAGGGAGCCACTTACCTGATGAGCTTGTGTGAATGGATGGTGGGACAGAAGGCGGGAGCTTTAGCAAAAGGAGAAAAACTGCTAAAAGTAACACGATATAGGAAGTTGTAGAGAGCCATGATCGCCTATTTCATGAAGGCACGCGGCATATAAAAGAAGAATCTACGGTGTCTTAATTTTTATTCTTATCGTGAACATTTCGCGTTTGGTGAATTTACAATCAAGTAGATCGTAAGTTGAAAGAAATCAGGCTTCAAGAGCTGACAAAAAATTTAGTATTTAGACGGTCTTGCGTTAATTGATGACAGAACGGAGGTCCGAAGGTTTGGTAAAAGGAGAAATACTGCTAAAGATCGGAAGTTGTGGAGAGCCATGAGGAAGAAGATGATTCTACGATGCCGTATTTTAGAATGTCAAAACTTGAGAAAATTGTACCTTTGATTCTCATTCTTTACACTTCCCATTTGGTGATTTCCCAATCAAGCAAACCGGAGGTTGAAAGAAATTAGGCTTCAAGACCTGACACTAGTTTAGTGAACAATCATCTTTCCCCTAAATAATATGGTTAATAATTTATGTCAGGTCACTCTCGGAATGCTAATGGTACCATGTAACCCAGTACTACATGACGCATGGTCTGGTCATCGGCAATTAAACTTAGTCTGTCACCCGGCTTTTCTAGTTGGGAAGGTGTTTCGATACTCAGCAGGATTACAAACAAAATCTGTCAAAGTGTGGAAGGCCTTTTTTATCGACACCCTAAATACTAATCTTGGATCTATTACAATTTCCTCTGTTTGAAGGACGAGTATTTGGCTAGTAATGTAACATTTTTTTAACAATTCTTCGTGTAAATGTGAAAGGTCGTTATATTAGGTTGGTGCAAAAATAATGACTTAATAATGTCGTTTTTTGACATATTTTTTAACGTCAAAAAACGACATTCTTACGTCATTATTTTTGCACCAACCTAATACAAATCGAAAGATTTGATTTAGTCATTTCTTTTCTTCTGTTTATTTTCCCTTTGTGGAAATAAAAGTAGGAGGCTTGTGGTTTTATAGAAGAACAAAACTATCGACCTGTTAAAACTGACCCAGTCATCTTGCGCGGATATTAGAACAGTCGAATAACTGTCATTTCCTTCCCATTTTCTATATTTGACTCTTACCGTATCACGTAATTTTTGCATATCTGATCGTTTTGAGTTAAATCAGGACCCGAAGAGGCAAAGGTGAATAGTGCCGGGAATATTAAATTTGAGCCCAATATATTCCTTGGTTGTGCGAAGCGTGTGATGTGCGTCAGTAAATAAGGTCAAGTCTAAGGTAATTAAACACAAGTAAACAAGAATAAGGAAGTAAAATCGATTATATATATATATATATATATATATATATATATATATATATATATATATATATATATAAATCTAGTAATATATATATATATAAATCTGGTAATATATATATATATAAAAATCTAGTAATATATATATAAATATAAATCTGGTAATATATATATAAAATATAAATCTAGTAATATATATATATATATAAATATATATATATATATATATATATATATATATATATATATATATATATATATAAATCTAGTAATATATATATATATATATAAATCTAGTAATATATATATATATATATATATAAATCTAGTAATATATATATATATAAATCTGGTAATATATATATATATAAAATCTGGTAATATATATATATATACATATATATATATGTGTGTAAAAAATCTAAATATATATGTATATACATATACACACACACACACACACACACACACACACACACACACATATATATATATATATATATATATATATATATATATATATATATATATATATATATATTTACCAGGTTTCGACGAAGAAGCCAACAAAACAGATTATGGGTTATTATTAATGACAAGACACAAACTCTAATTGCCATGTCACCAACATAAATTGATGTCCTGAACCAACATATTAGATTAGGAGGCGTTACTTTCAGAGCAAGGTTAATAGCCAGATAGTTAGCTAGCAAGATAGATAGATAGATAGATAGATAGATAGATAGATAGATAGATAGATAGATATGAACAAAGTGAAATTGATGCTAAAGAAAAAAATGAAAAAATTGAGATAGATCGATAAATTGTTGCTTGATCCGCGCGGTCAGTAACAACAGTGCGTCCAATAAACAGAAAAGGAATTAGGTTTGGTGGGCATGAATCAATGACCCCAACGGATGGCCTCTAAGTGTGAGGTGAGCTCTCTTTTTGAGGGTAATCACCGAACGCGTATATCGAGGCGAGGATCAAGAAGAGCCTTACATTTTAGTATTAAAGAAGTTTGTTGTGTTGTTCTCCATTTTATAAAGTTAGACAATATTGATTTGGTGTAAAGTACATTGCACGGTAATATGACTGAAACATTCGGGTGATCGCATCGCGAGTTTTTGGCGGCTTACCCAGATATCTTTCGTGTGAATGACCACTGTATCTGGGAGATGTGAGATCAATAATAGATAGGAACAGTAAGAAAGATCTTTATGGAAGAAAGAAAAACTTTAAGAAAGAAAGAAAGAAGGATATAGAGAACTTTTAGAAAGAAAGAAAGAAAGAAAGAAAGAAAGAAAGAAAGAAAGAAAGAAAGAAAGAACTTAAAAAAAGAAAGAAAGAAAGAACTTAAAAACATAACTTTAAGAAAGAACTTTAAGAAAGAAAGAAAGAAAGAAAGAACGAAAGAAGGATAAACAGAACTTTTAGAAAGAAAGAACTTTAAGATGGAAAGAAAGAAAGAAAGAAGAAAGAACTTTAAGAGAGAAAGAAAGAAAGAAAGAACTTTAAAATAACTTTAAGAAAGAAAGAATAAAAGAACTTTAAAAAGAAAGAACTTTAAAAAAGAAAGAACTTTAAGAAGGAAAGAAAGAAAGAAAGAAAGACAGAACTTTAAGAAAGAAAGAAAGAAAGAAAGAAAGACAGAACTTTAAGAAAGAAAGAAAGAAAGAAAGACAGAACTTTAAGAAAGAAAGAAAGAAAGAAAGAAAGAAAGACAGAACTTTAAGAAAGAAAGAAAGAAAGAAAGAAAGACAGAACTTTAAGAAAGAAAGAAAGAAAGAAAGAAAGACAGAACTTTAAGAAAGAAAGAAAGAAAGAAAGAAAGAAAGAAAGACAGAACTTTAAGAAAGAAAGAAAGACAGACAGAACTTTAAGAAAGAAAGAAAAGAAAGAAAGAAAGAAAGACAGAACTTTAAGAAAGAAAGAAAAAGAAAGAAAGAAAGAAAAAGACAGAACTTTAAGAAAGAAAAAGAAGAAAGAAAGAAAGACAGAACTTTAAGAAAGAAAGAAAAGAAAGAAAAGAAAGAAAGAAAGACAGAACTTTAAGAAAAAAGAAAGAAAGAAAAAAAAGAAAAGAAAGACAGAACTTTAAGAAAGAAAGAAAGAAAGAAAGAAAGAAAGAAAAAGAAAGACAGAACTTTAAGAAAGAAAGAAAAGAAAGAAAGACAGAACTTTAAGAAAGAAAGAAAGAAAGTAAGAAAGAAAGAAAGAAAGAAAGATAAACAGAACTTTAAAAAAAGAAAGAAAGAACTTTAAGAAAGAAAGAAAGAAAGAAAGAAAGACAGAACTTTAAGAAAGAAAGAAAGAAAGAAAGAAAGAAAGACAGAACTTTAAGAAAGAAAGAAAGAAAGAAAGAAAGAAAGACAGAACTTTAAGAAAGAAAGAAAGAAAGAAAGAAAGAAAGACAGAACTTTAAGAAAGAAAGAAAGAAAGAAAGAAAGAACTTTAAGAAAGAAAGAAAGAAAGACAGAACTTTAAGAAAGAAAGAAAGAAAGAAAGAAAGAAAGAAAGAAAGACAGAACTTTAAGAAAGAAAGAAAGAAAGAAAGAAAGACAGAACTTTAAGAAAGAAAAGAAAAAAAGAAAAAGAAAGAAAGAAAAAGACAGAACTTTAAGAAAGAAAAGAAAGAAAAGAAAGAAAAGAAGAAAGAAAGACAGAACTTTAAGAAAGAAAGAAAGAAAGAAAGAAAGATAAACAGAACTTTAAAAAAGAAAGAAAGAACTTTAAGAAAGAAAAAAGAAAGAAAGAAAGAAAGAGAACTTTAAGAAAGAAAGAAAGAAAGAAAGAAAGAAAGAAAGAAAGAAAGAAAGAAAGAAAGAAAGAAAGAAAGAAAGAAAGAAAGAAAGAAAGAAAGACAGAACTTTAAGAAAGAAAGAAAGAAAGAAAGAAAGACAGAACTTTAAGAAAGAAAGAAAGAAAGAAAAAAGAAAGAAAGAAAGAAAGAAAGAGAAAGACAGAACTTTAAGAAAGAAAGAAAGAAAGAAAGAAAGACAGAACTTTAAGAAAGAAAGAAAGAAAGAAAGAAAGAAAGAACTTTAAGAAAGAAAGAAAGAACTTTAAGAAAGGATGAAAGAAAGAAAGAAAATCAACAGATTGAGATAGGTAATGGATGAAGAAACTGTTGTCATAATCTTTATTGCCGTATTCACGACGTTTCGGTCATTGTACACCCCGACCTTCTTATCAAGTGTTATTTAGGTAATCCAAACTTGACCTAAAGTGACTTGACCCAAAGTGCTATGAGTTCAATACCTAGCCACAGCACAGGGAACAAAAACTTGGAAAGTCGAATTACTAAATGGAATTAATTGATACTGAGTCATAAATATGGACATGGAATGTGGAATTAGAACGATCTACCACCGTGGACTAAATAAAGGCCTCGGTTCGAAATTCCAACGTATATCACCTGAAGAAGTTTGGCGTGAAATTAAAAATATAAAATGTCGACAATCAACCCATCGCACCCTATAAATAAGAATCTACGGTTTAATAAATAAATAAAAAATGTATCTACCCAAATATGGCTATCCATTAAAGATAACGCTTAAGCATTAAATTAATGTGTATGTGTATGTGTGTGTGTGTGTGTGTGTGATAGAATAAAGACCAAATAGAAAACGTTTATCAATCCAATATGTTTAAGTTTTAATGAAGTTTCAACTGATGAAGCTTTAATAAAAGTGAATTGATAAACGTTTTCTATTTGTTCTTTATCCAATAAATATAATAATAAATATATATAATATATATTCATAAGTACTATCTGCCACTGACCCCAGTAAAAACATAATTATATACTATACTAAATTTACTACAACCAACTTAATCACCCGCAATATCTCTTCTCCTTCAACTAGTGTTTTTCAAAAGACCAACTTTGTATATCAATTTCAATGTCCTTTGGGAGATTGTATCTCTGGCAAAAATCCCATCTATAGTCATGTTATGGGAACTTACCTTTAACGATAATGGACTCTTCCTGACACTATAAATACTGCGCCTCTCAAGAGGTATAATGAATGAATGGTGTAACGAGTCGAGACAATATTAGTTCACTCTAAACCAGACGGACAGTCATTACTAATACCTTGAACTTCTTGTACTATATTTCTGTTGTAATATATCTTTGTTATTCTACTCTTGTGTTCGTGTTGCTCTTCCTTGGGTCTAACCTTGGACCATAACTGTGGTGCGAGGATATTGGACCATAATAAGTCACTTTCTCACGGACATCCTGTGGTTTCGCTCTGTTTTTTTCTACAAGTATTTTCATGGAAACCTCTCCAACGAGCTACTTTTACTGGTTTCTCTAACTGCACGAATTTAAACGTGCTACTAGGTTGGCATCTCGGTCCCACCCTTTCACTGTAGAAATGGCTAAATGCAGACATCTCTTCTACTCCAACAGCTTCTTATCTCGCACCTCCCGTCAGTGGAACTCCCTTCCTATCATTTGTTTCCCTGATAGCTATAATCCTCAAATATTCAAATGTAACGTCAATCGACATCTTCTGAGGCCTTGACCTTCATCCCTGTCCTTCTCTTTATCCTTTTCCCAAACACTCCTATTTATTCTTGCTCTCACTCTCTGTAACCTCTTGCGTGCTAGTGGCACTCCCGCCTTGCTTGGGGGTGATTTTCTTAAAAAAATGTAAATATATATGTTGGTTTTTCGACAGCGACTCTTTCAAGGAGGCTTACATTATAGAAGCCCTTTATATAAAAAAAAATACGAGTCAAAATAAATAAAATCAATTATGAGTATAGCAACATAGTTTTAAAATGTTTCACACGGCAAGGTTTTAAAATATCTGAATTGTAATTCTTTTAAACTACAATTTAAAACAATATTTTAAAACACGTGATTACAATTTTTAATAGAATTTACATAAATTAAGTTACTCCCTTACATAACAGTATTTTTTTCGAATTTAGGAGCGTCCATACCAAAGCATTTTTATTTTTATTTATTTTTTATCTTTGATAATCTCGTTTTGGCATCATGTAGACTGCAGCCTCAGCAGAAGGGGTGTTTCTTGGGCAAGATAGCCTGACTGAGCCCATCGACTTCGGGTCGGTTTTGAAAACAGTTTTTTTCCTTCTCCTAGACCGGTTGCTATCCAAGGTTATAGAACCCAGTCTCTCCTGCTATTTACCCATAGCTGTGGATGGGGTGAAGAAGAGGACTCATACCTTTCCCAAGGGTATTAGCACGTAAGGGAATGTAATGGATCTGACTGGAACTCGAAATCGGATCTCCGATTCCTTAATCCGAGCCGCTATCCATTACTCTGTCTTGCCTCTACCGTGAATTTTTATAGCGTACATTAACTTTGCCTTAGCAGTGTACCCCTGAAGATGATCATGGATGAAATTGAAAGCATTTGGGAAAATAAAAGGAATACGCGGATATGCGAGGGTCAAAATAAAAATAGACATAATATGCATATTTTGTTCAATTGAACATGTTGAATGCAGATATGCTGCTGAATATATATATATATATATATATATATATATATATATATATATATATATATATATATATATATATAAAAAGGAAAAAGACAATATTTATAAGGCATTTTTAAAAGCAAAAGCTAAAATAAAAACAACCGGTTTCGTCCCAGGACTTATCAAGTTTATTTATTCTGGGAATTTAAAAAAGCGTAAAAATTAATTTTTAATTAATTAACGAATGTAATCGAATGGGGGAAAAAAATTATGAATTTCAAGAAACTAGAGTTCAATAATATTCAGACCCAACAAGCATTCCCTCTGTTTACAGAGGGAAGGCTCACAGGATCTGATATACAAGGACTCTAGAACCTTGAGGTGAAATGTGGAGTGGGACATATATATATATATATATATATACTTAACCAGACTAGACGATGTCATCTTCCGCTTTAAATTTAGACACCCCAACCTTACCCTGACTTGACGTCTTTGAATGTAACTGAGATATTGATACAAATTATTAACCCTTACGTCCCTTCTCTTTAAATAATTGCTCTAGCCGGTACCATAGTAATTCTAATTTAAATAATGAATATGCTTATAAAACGCGTAAATTTCAGGAATTAGTTATTCAAAAAAAATTTCGCTTGAAGATGGAACAGAGCTTGATACTTTAATTCAATTTAATTCAAATAATTATATTGAAGTTTTCGGCTCTTGTTTTGAAACATGAGAACTCTTATGTAGCGATGGAATCATAAATTTAAATAAATAATTATATTTATGCTCTACTTTTGTGTCGAGCACTATTTTTTAAAAATTATAACAAAAATATTAAAGAACTTTGGATTATTTACCTACCGAGTTCTTTCCTATTTTCTATATATTTTTACACACACATATATATATATGTATGTATGTATGTATGTACATGTGTGTGTGTGTGTGTGTACGTTTCATTACAGACAACTGAAAAGGTACTGCGATTATTGAAAGAAGCACAGTCCGAGTGGATTTCCCATACACGGAATTGCAGATTATATTTGTGTATAAACTTAACTCGATTTCACTTCCATCCATCAAACCTAATATTCTCAGGCAATTACTCCATGCATGCACAACCAAATTCCCCTTCTATGTCTATAATAGCAATCTCTAGACTTAAACTAACGGTGTTAGGATGGGAAATCTACTCGGACCGTCCCCCTCTAACTAATCGCACTACCTTGTCAGTCTTCGTTAATGCTTTAATGAGACTTGTATAAAAAAAGGGATTGCTGTTCAAATACACAATTATATATATATATATATAATTCTCAAAATGTGTGTGTATGTATGTGATCGGATGCTATTTCCACAATTTTCATCCAATTTCGATGAATTTTTTTTTGTTTGATAGATAATTCTTCAGTGCCGCATTTGAGTCCAAATTGTCTGGAAAGAATTACAACCTTGAAAGTAAAAAATCTTAAAAAACTGATTTTTTACACTTTGCGCAAAAATCAAAGGCAAAATTTAATGTCTGTAAAAAACAGCGTACAATCAATTTAGAGAGTTGAAATCTAACGCAAAAGATTATTAGAATTGTAAAAAAAAATGTATATATTATAAATAAAAATTATTGTATATTATTATTATGACGGTCCATGAAAGAGGTTCCTTCCTTGCAAGATTATGAACGCAAAAACGGTCCTTTTCAAGGCCAGCCCCTCCCCCATTCAAAGTGGTAATCCCCTATTTGTGGATGTGCACCCAACTGTTGTTACTGATATTGATTTTCAGGTGGGGTGACTTTAAACTTAAACTGCTCCAACTGGACGGCAAGAATTCACAGGTATATTATATGCTATATATATATATATATATATATATATATATATATATCAAGTATGTGGTGCAGTTCAATTTACATTACATGAATCATTCATACAAAAGATAGATAGAAGTTAATGATTTAAATGGCGAGAATACATCTTCGCAAACAAATTGAATGAAGTACACTAACCCAGAACCTGGAATTTATAAACAGGGATTATAACATTCATATACAGGTTTGGGGTTAGTTTTTCATTAAATTTGTTTCTCATCCTAAATATATATTATATATATCGCTATATATATATATATATATATATATATATATATATATATATATATATAGTTTTAAGTAGACATAATACATGTGGCAAACTGACAAAGATAAATATATAAACATGAAAAAAGTAAAGTCGAGCCATAAATCTGGAGAGGCAAAAAAGATAGACATGGAAATGCATTAATGTTTGATGCCTTTGTCAACCAATGAACATAGAATATTTGAACTCAAATATGATATCGGAGAGAAAACTTTCCTCGAAATAGCAAATACTGAAATCTGTAATGAATTTGATTGTAGTATCCTGATTTACTATCAGAGTATACACTCACTTCACTTTAAACTTAACTACAAACATATCTAAAATTCAGTTTCTACTTGAGTCCAAAGAGGGCTGGATTATAATGTTTTGGCGATGTTAGCCGTCTTGTAAAAAACTCAAGTGTGTAAATCGCAAATTGGCATTATCTAAAGATGATACAATTTTTAACTGAGTTACAGACGTCGTCAATTCAAATTTTTACGAAGAGTCTGTGAGGTTTCCCAACTTTTACTTTTTCTCCATTTGCTATCAGAAGAATTAACATTTACGTCTGTTTGTACAAGAAAGAGATACAAAATACAGGTTTGAAAATCATTCTCGTTGTCCATATGCCGGCTCATTCAGAATTCCCAGGGGAAAAAAAATCAATTATCAGCTGTCTGCTTCAGTGCATCTTTCTTCCTTGTTGAATTTGACAAAATTGAACTAATCGGCCTCACGACCAGAGTAGTGGCAGTTACGGCATTAACTTGAAGATGAGTGCATTTTTAAATATTCATTTTAATTATTATAAATATGGAATTATTCTAAAATATAATTTTCATCTTCGCATTTGAAGCTATCTTCTTGAATATGTATGAAACAATTCAAAGGGAAGTGCTGATATAAAGCATAGTGTCAAAAGTTCGTACAGTATTCAGTTTGTACACACTGTTTAAATTTCTTAATTATTTAGGTAGCAACGTATTTCAATTATGTCTCTTTCTTCTGTAGCTTTCGCCTGGTGAATAATAGGAGTGTGTTAAGATATAGTGAAGCATTGTGGATCAGTTGGTACCGACGAACGTTGCTGGTACCTTTATTATGATAATATTCTTATGCATCGGTGGTGGTTGCGCTAAAAGTAATACTAGTAGTAATGTTTGAATACATAATATGGAAGTTGGTAATAGTGAAATTAGTCGTTTCTATAAAGGAAATACTCGGAATTCATTTATGGAACATTTAACATTAAATTTGTAAAATATTTTTCAGCTAATTACGAGGGTTGTTCAAAAAGTGCTAAGCCTCACCCAGATAAAAGAGCCATAGTTGAAAATTTTTGCAGTGGCAACACATTACCACCTCTTATAAAACTCAGATTCAGATTCCAGTCTTAACACGTTGGCTCCCACACAAAACACTGGGGGATCTTGGTGGTATGTCTGCAAAGCCCACACGACCCTCCCGTGGGTCGTTATACAATTTCTTTTCTATGAGGATTATTGGAAGTGGGATGCTATGATTGATTGCTTATAAGATCATGATACACCAGAATCATGATACACCAGAATCATGATACACCAGAATCATGATACACCAGAATCACATGTTTTTCCCTAAAAAAATTTAAATATATATGATTTTTTTATCTTCTATTTCGTTTTTATTTTAGAATTTCTACTGTTGTTTTGTGGGCAATTTTATTTTTTATTTTTACATACACAGAGCTGTACTATGTATTATTGTGGGTCGTGTGGGACTATGGGTTGTAAAATGGACTCAGATACCGAATAATACACCGGTGGGTCGTGGATAATAGATACGACCTATGATATCCTTGCCTCATATATGAAACACTGTTAAAACAAAGTCGATGATACCAAAATTAATATATACTGTTGGGACACTGGGACGACAAGGAAAATGAGGCTTGGGATCCAACGTGTTAATTTCTCTGCAGGTGAGACCCATACAAAGGTGAGAGGTGCGCGACAAATCTAAAAATGGACAAAACAGAGTATCTTCAAAAGAAAGGTACGACACTCGAGGAAATCCATGAGAGAATTGTATAAACACTTGCTGAGGATTCCCCTTCCGATGCAACTATGAAGAAATGGGCCGAGGAATTCAAGAGGGGCGGGGACAGTACAGAAGATGACCCTGGGTCAGGTTGTCCAAAAACCTCAACCACTGATGGAGAAGTTGACGTCATTCACCGTATAATTTTGGATGACAGACGTCTTACTGTCCTGTAGATAGCTAAGTCCATTGGCATTAGTTCTGGTTCGGCTGATCCTGTTTTAATTGTGAGCTTTGGGATCATCAAGCTGTCTGCAAGATGGGATCCCAAGAATGCTGATACCAGAGCGGAAACTGAAAAGGGTTGACATTTCCTGGAAACTTCTAACAAGCTTCCAGGCTGACCCTGAGAATTTCCAGCGCAAATTAGTAACTCAAGATGAAACCTGTGTTCACCCCTTCGAACCTGAATCAAAGATTCAAAACAAACAGTGGAAATACTCTGGTCCTCCAACTCTGAAGAATTTCAAGCAGACAACTTTTATTACTCTGAAGGCGTAGTCATGTTAGACTACCTGGAAAAGGAAAAAACTATTAATGGAGAGTAGTATGCATCAGAATTAAGGCAACTCAAGTGTTGTGGCGTCCTCCCTCTATGAGTCTATGTTAGACTCTTCCGCCTACTGTAAGTTTAGTAGAAGAGAAGGAACAGTGAATAGATTGAGCGCTAGTTCATTCACTACACTCTCACTAGTCGTGTAATACCCTTCTGGTGTACTTGCTGTTTAATATACGATATATCTGCAAACCTGGGTTTTGTTATTACTTAACCATTTACTTGGTCATAACATGAAGGAAGCAATCAAGTCGAAACACAGAGGTCATCTGAGGGCAGAGGTGTTCTGGGATAACGCGCCTGTTCACACTGTTCGGGTTGCAGGAACTGAAGCAGTTAACTATGTCTTTGAATTGCTACACCATACTCCTTACTCACCAAACTTAGTTCCATCTTCCTTTTTCCTAAATTCAAATCGTAGTCTCTCGCGTCGTGGTGATCCGTCGTTAATACCAGCAGGGTACTGCTATCTACTGCCAATCTACTGCTATCTACTGCCAATCTACTGCTATCTACTGCCAATCCTCCTATAGGGCAGTAAATACTGGACAGAAATGAAGAGACGATATGAAGCAACTGAGATGTGGTTCTACAAAAGGATGATAAAAAAATACTATGAACGAAGCATGGGAAATTTTAAAAAAAGGGGGAAATGTTAATATTACGAACATTTATACTTAAAACCAAAAGAGACAGTTGAAATTTCTAGGACACATAGGAAGGACGGCTTAGAGAACTCACGAGGCATACTGACGACAAAAGTGGTAGAGGGAAACATCTACCTGACGAGTTTGTGTAAATGGGTAGGAGAATATGGACTGGGAAAGATAGCGAAGAGAAAAGCATCGCTTAGAGCTACGAATGATAGGAAGTTGGGGAGAGGCATGATCGCCCACGTTCTGTATGTATTTGTGTACCTATTTATGTTTCTTGCAGATCATTTGTGGTAATGCCTGTTCTTCAGCGATGATTTGTTCTTCTTGGGGTTTTAGCCTGTTTAGGACAAATGCCCCAAGCAGAGAAAATCGTCATTGGACTGGAGATGGATAGATTTCACCAAAGACACGCTTACCATTAATGATTACCTCCCCGACTTTCAAACCGGATTGGCCGTCGCCTGAAATAAAAAAAAATTAAAAAAAAGGTCACGCCTGCCGTTTTTTCATCAGTACGCCGATGTCAAGTATACGACCGGTAGATTGGGTACCTCGAGGTGGTGTAATGGTTAGCAAGCTTGTCTCGCTAGACCAATTACGGCTGAGTAGTGAGTTCGATTCTCACAGGGTGCCACCTAATTTTAGCCTTGTGCCACATCTAAGCTACGCTTGGAAAATCAATATACGACTGTTAGATAAAAGCAAGATCAGAGCAACAACCAACATCGCCGTTGCAATGTAGCGTGAACGGATACTTGCATAGATAAGTCCAAGAACTGAAATTTTACGGTTTGTCATTAATGTAATGTAGCGTGACGTGATGTCACGTGGTTGATTGATTTTTATTTGAGATTATAAACACTTGAGTACGTGAGCGTCATTTGTTTAAATGGAAAAAAATAATCTGCGTGATGAGTTTCGTTTGTTTTTTGTTTTTTTTTTGTTTTTTTTTTGTTTTTTTAGAACTTCATCGAACTAAAGTGATTTTTGCGTTGATTCAACTGCACATGTACACGAAAGGGGGCGGTGTAATTCTAAACTTTTAAATTTAATTGTCTTTTCTACTTTTGCAGTATGTCTTTTGCGAATCATTTGTGCTCGTTCGAAAGAAAGAAAGAAAGAAAGAAAGAAAGAAAGAAAGAAAGAAAGAAAGAAAAGAAAAAGAAAGAAACAAAGAAAAGAAAGAAAAAAGAGAGAAAGAAACAAACAAAAAAAAGAAAGAAAGAAAAGAAAAGAAAGAACAGAAAGAAAGAAAGAAAGAAAAAGAAAAAGAAAGAAAAGAAAAGAAAAAGAAAAAGAAAGAAACAAAGAAAAGAAAGAAAAAAGAGAGAAAAAGACAAACAAAAAAGAAAAGAAAGAAAGAAAGAAAGAAAAAGAAAAAAGAAAGAAAAGAAAAAGAAAAATAAAGAAACAAAGAAAAAAAAAAAAAGAGAGAAAGAAACAAACAAACAAAAAAAAAGAAAGAAAAGAAAAGAAAGAAAGAAAGAAAAGAAAAGAAAAAGAAAAAGAAGGAAACAAAGAAAAGAAAGAAAAAAGAGAGAAAGAAGCAAACAAACAAAAAAAAGAAAGAAAAGAAAGAAAGAAAAAGAAAGAGAGAAAGAGAGAAAAAGTAAAGTTAGAAACTATGAGAGTAAGACAACAATTTTAATTGATTTTTTATAGTCAGTTTTTCCACTGCCGACCTCAAGGCTTCCGACAAACTGGCAACATTTCCTCGTTATAAAGTCCCAGGATTATTGCATTATTGCTTTTATATGCAAAATAAAAGAAACCTTATTCAGCTTTCATCGCGTGCAAGCCTTTAACAATCCAAACTCAATGCATTTCGCAGTAAAAGTGTCTTTCAATTTGATTCCGGAGCGAGTAAAATCACTGCGTTGTATCTACAAGAAATGAACGGTGAGAACGGCAACGACGTAAATAATAGCCACACATAAGAGGTTATTTATTTATTGCATTCATCATCATCCTCATCTTCAGTCCGATCAATATGTGGTCGCAGGGTGTCTGCGCAGATGAGCAACTAAGCACTTGACTATCTCCTTCGCATATCTGGGATGAACGCCAGCGGAGGTATTCATTCATGTGTATTGTGTCTCGGGCAAATACATCCAGTGGAACCTACCTATCTCCCTATCTTCCTATCTCAGGGACACGTAGCTTTTGATTCCAGCGGGCATACGTCCCTCCCTAGACATTGACTTCAGTTTAAGAATCCTTCTGCTCATGTAATCATCACAGTGGCTGATCCATGTAATCATCACACTGGCTGATCCATGTAATCATCACACTGGTTGTATACATAACTATGGGTAATTTAACACCATGTGAATATAACCGCTGTCTTCTATCTATCTATCTATCTATCTATCTATCTATCTATCTCCTTATATATATATATATATATATATATATATATATATATATATATATATATATAATATTTTAATATTTTTAATTAAAGTCTGCTCAGCATAGTTGCAATATAAACGACGGGTGGGCTGTGTTGGTCGAATTGAAGTCGGGTTCATTACATTCAATTACGTGCTGATACCCTTCGGAAAGGTATGAATCCATCTTCTCGAAGCTATGGTTAAATAGCAAAGAAGGCTGGGTCTTATAGCATTGGGTGTTCAAGAGTTTGGAGAGGAGATAGGCAATGCCAAGTTATCTGAAAGCCCACTGGAAGGATCATGACCAAGAATGATCAAAGTTTGTTTCTTCTGTCCTCAGGTCCCTCCACCGGCGATTGAATCAGTCGAGTTTTAAAGAAAATGTTGTTAATCTCTTATTATGGCCTTTATGGTCCACGCTAAGAAAGTCAGTTCTATCCGCCATTTTTATTATAGTACATTATTAAAATTGTTCTGTTATATTATTATTGTTATTATTCTCTTCTTCTGCCGTATGTATATAATAAGAATTGTAATATCTATTTATGTATCATATGAATTACATACAACCTGATTTAAAGCAGGTAAAAGAATAAAAATAATAAAAATTTACTATTGCAATTATTATCGTTTTTATTTTGTTCCTGCTTTTAGCATAACGCAAATTCTCCACCTTTTCTCAGGAGTAGGTTTTTATCCGGTCTTTAGAATTCGCTTAACAACTTGTCATTTCTTCTTTCTTCACATATTTAAAGAAGAATTACTCGGTCAATAAAACTTCCGTGACTAGTTGTTGAAATTTTCATTAGAACGCTGGTTGAATTCAGTGCTTTGAATTGAAGATTGACAAGTATCAATGTCTAGTTTGGAAGATACAGTGCGCATGCGTACCGGTTAGTGAGTTTCGAAATCGAAGATACTGCACTTATTTTGCCCATCTGTCATAACCTGTTTTTGAGTCTATGAGAATAGAAAAAATCGAAAAAGAATCAATTTCTGCTTTTTCTCTCCTTTTATTTTTTTCCTCTTTTCTTTTCAGAATGTTCATAATAATATGGTTACTTTTATCTCGTGTAACTACTTTCTTTTATTGGTTTGAAAAAAAAATAGATTATATAACTTCGACCATTTTATCGATGTCCAGTTCTGAATATAGGATTGGCTTTGATTAGCTCGTTACTATAAACAGACCCCGAAGAATCGACTTTACAAAAGTAAAGCTTCGGTGAAGATTCAGTACTTGTAAAATCTGCAGCAAACACAGACAAATTTGCCCGCAATAAAACTTAGTATCAAAAGGATAGCTTTTTCCATTGACACCGCTTTTTTACCTACCTTCACTCTTCGGCAATGTCTATTGTTTTAAAAAGCGATGATTAGAATTGCAATAAAACCTAAACATATGAAAGTGTATTTATGCATTTTTTTCTTCTTGAGAATTGACAATAAAATAATAAACGCTATATATTTATTAGATTTTTTATTTACACTATTTATTTATTTATATTATTTATTGGAATGGTTGGCAAAATATTGGTTAAATTGCCAGTTAAGTCAAAATTTATAAAACTTATAGTTGGTTCACATATTTTAATAATTCAGTAAACATTTATGAATTTAGGAGTGTAAACATTGTTTCCACATTTATTTCTTTATAAATTGGTAAATGATAAATATTTCATCGCATTAATTCTAATTGTATTAGTTTTTAGAATGCTGTAAATATAAAATCAATCTTGTAAATAAACAATCTAATAAATAAATAGAGTTTGATATTTTTGTTGTAAATTCTCAAGAACAAAAAATGTATAATCTCAGTTTCGTTATATTTATGTTTTATTACAATTCTAATCACCGCTTCTTAAACTCTTTTCTAACTCTGTCGAAGATGGCGAGAGAGGATTATGTAGCTTCAGCCTAGATGCGGCAGCTATAGTCCATTTTGGGTCTAATTTGTCTCTTATAAAGATAGAGAATGGCAGAAGGGGTCGAACACTTACCATGCACTGTTTCGATCTATATTAATATTAGAGGCTTATGTGTCTCAGTGCGCACGCGTGTGTGTGTGTGTCTGTCTCTCTCTGTGTGTCTGTGTCTGTGTGTGTCTGTGCGTGTGTGTGTCTGTGTGTGTGTGTGTGTGTGTGTGTGTGTGTCTGTGTGTGTGTGTCTGATTCTCTGTGTGTGTCTGTCTCTCTGTGTGTGTCTGTCTCTCTGTGTGTGTCTGTGCGCGTGTGTGTGTGTGTGTGTGTGTCTGTGTGTGTCTGTGTGTGTCTGTGTGTCTGTGTGTGACACTCAAACTGAAACGGCAAGGCCCTCTGATATAATTTTCGGCATGGAGAACTTGGGGTATGGTACGTAATTGTGGCATGTGCAATGTGAGGTCAACCTTGGGTTGGAGGTCAATCAAAGTGTATAACATACCATTTCTAGGCAAAAACTACCTATAGAAATGCAATGAGATATTGAGATTGCTATGAAATGTTCAATTTTTTTTTTTTGTCTTATATATTATAGGTCGGATATGGTTGAATTCGACCCTTCGATGTCACCGGAGATCTTCGAAAGAGCAGAAATTCTTTGAGACATTTCGTATCTGCATTGTCGCCTGACAAGTAAATCGGTAAGTGGTGATAATAATTTGGACAGGAAAAGATATGATAGATTATGTAGACTTCCAAGGTCACTGGAGTTCACAAGAGGTGACTAAGAGGTTACTAAATTAACTGTGTCGGACAAATGAAAGAATTTAAAAGAATAACAAACTAGATTTTTTTTTAAACTTTAGTTTGTAGAACTTTCTGGAACTTTGAAAATCTTTTAGAAGAACATTCTAAAGTTTTCGCGATTAAAGTTTATTTTTTCCACCATTTAAATGTGAAAAAACTTTCTCTGAGATCGATACATTCTTGTTCCGATGAATTATATATGTGATGCTGTTGGCAGATTCCAGTTGAGTACAAGTTAATTGACATAGTTTAAGACATTTCTGGCAGTTTTCAGAAGCTAATTGAATTCTTCAACTCTCTGGAGCTGAATGATGTCTTCAAGAAACATCATGTTTTTTAGAAATCTCGACCATCCCTGATTGTGCAATAGAACTTCCTAGTTTCCAAACAACTTCTCAAACATATCATTAAGGGAACGAGCTTAAATAGGATAACCAAAAAAGAAAGATGTGTTCATTTCCATTATCCCATAATACTCAGATCAATCAGATCCGACATAGAGAATTGGTAACACACATGGGCTGGGGCTGTCCATTCCTAACTTTCCAGCCTTGACAGAATTCAAAAGCATCTCTGTGGCCTTGAGGGTGGTTTTCCATCCTACAAACACTTTCCCCACAGACCAAACGTTGCTAATCTCAAACTACTTTATCGCTATTTTCATGGCAAGTGTTCAGATCAGCTACATTTTTTTGTCCCTTCAGACAAGACTTTCACGGTTAGAACACGTCATGCCATGTACAGTCGAGTCATCTTCATTCCCTTCGTATTCCATTTGTAAGGAGGAGGTTCCACTCGAATAGCTTCTTTCCCCAGAAACAGAATGTCAAGAAGGTGCTTCCATTATCACTAAGATCTTATCCTTTTCAAGTCAAGTTACTCGGTATCTATCTTACATATCTTTATAATATCCTCATTTTACGCGTCCTCATTTTACGCCCTTACAACAACATCATTCAGTAACCCTCTACGTTGAGTGTCTCTTTTGAATTGTATTGAGCGAAAAATAGTATAAAAATATGCAGGTAAATTATTAGTTGAACCATAACTTCTATGCCAATAGTTACTTCCATCGCACTTCTTGCTTGTGGCACTTCCTTCCGGCTTCTTGCTTCCCAGTCAACTTTGATCTTTAAAAATTTAAATGCAATATCAATCGGTATCTACTGTCTTCTTAATTATTGTTCTTTTACCCGCCGCCCCCCTCTCTCTCTCTCTCTCTCTCTCTCTCTCTCTCTCTCTCTCTCCTTAATAGTATTTTTTGTCTCATATTCTCTAACACTCGGTAAACACTTTCGTCCTAGTGGCTTTATTGCCTTGCTTGGGGTTTAAACGTTTAAAAAGATTCGATTCAAGCAATTTAAATTCTCAGCTTTGCCATAAACATAAACAAGACACTGAGAAAATATTGAAGCAATTATGGTCTCAACGTGATCATTTCATGATTTCCGCATAGCCAACTCTATGTTTACTGTTCTCGAAATGGATTCCCAAACAACTTTTCAACATGAAATCGATTCCCAAGCACCCAAAAGGAGGTGCCCTAATCTTGTGTACCTAAATTCTCTAACAATTTAAGGGACTACATCATTCGTTTGCGCATCATATTTTTTCAGTAACGGATGCCTTTTTAATGTAAGTACTTTTTGGTATTTGTGTATTTTTGGTAGTTGTTTAATGTAAGTAATTTGGTAGTTATTTAATGTAAGTATTTTTGGTAGTTTATATGTGTAAAAAGAAATATATTAAATATTTTCCTGATTGTTATATGTGAAGCTGTTTTCCCCAGCCAATGCAGGATACTTCTCCTAGTAGACTGTTATTCTATGCTCTAACAAACAAAATACAGCTTTTATATGTTTAAGCTTTTAGTATTTGGTCAGCGGGGACTGATTGGTTAAACGCAGAATGGAGTTTTGCCATGAATTCCAAAGAGCAAGCGGCGTTAGACGTTGCTTCTGAAAAGACTAATTAATTTTAATATTTTATAAGGTTTAAGAGATCAAAGCTAACAATAAAGTCCAAGTCAATATATCTAGTTGGCTTTTTGTTTTCGCACCTCTCCAAGAATCGTGTCCTGTAGCCTGCAGTAATATGAATTAGATTTTAACTTAACAATATTCTACACTCTGACGCAAAGTTTATTATAACATGGCATTTCTTTAACAAAATATAAAATTTAGACATATGCTCCCAACATCATCTATGGTACATTCTTAGGAACACTTAAAAAATACTTTCCTTTTAGAATAATTAACAGAAAACTGGTAAAGATGAAACCGTGTAACTGCTCAGTCTATAGGTTCTAAAATGAAAAATACTGCACAAGAATCGGGCTGCACACAGAACGCAACCCTCGCGTACCAAGCAGCCCGCGAACCTACTCAGTGTGACACTCGTGAGTTCAGTAGATATACAATAATAGAAAGGGGCGTGTGACAAGGATGTGTCTTCTTACCGGACGTATTCACACTATACAGTGAGGCTATTCTCAGAGGAAATGCGAGATCCTACCAGGATTCATTATTGGCTGCCACAATCTTAACAAGATATGCAGATGACACAGTACTGATATCAGACATGGAAAGGAAACTATAAAAACTCTTACAGAAGGTAGTTAAGGAAAGCGAGAAGAAAGGACTAAATACCAATTCCAAGAAGACAAAATGCATGCTTATTAGCCAAGGGATGACCCCAAAATGTAAATTACAAATTGGAGATCAAGCAAAAAAATTTAAGTATCTGGGAGAAGACGGAAAGTGTGTCACTGGTATCCGAAGGTGTATTGGGATAACCAAAGTTGCATTCCAAAAGTTAAGGAGAGTATCAAGAAGCAGAAGAATTTCGCTAGAAACAAAGAAAAGAGTACTGAACTGTTACGTGATATCATTCCTCCAATATGGCAGCGAATGCTGGATAATCTCCTCAAAGCTGAAGAAGAGATTTGAGGCAACAGAAATGGACTGAACATGTGAGCAACGACGAAGTGTTAGAGAAAATTGAAGCAAAAAGAATGCTTATTCTTAACAGAAACTGTCGAAATTTCTAGGGCACATAATGAGGAAAGAGGGCTTGGAAAATTTGATACTCACTGGACAGATTGAAGGCAAGTAGGACAGAGAAAAACAGCATACATAGTGAGCTTGACTAAATGTTTGGAGGAACAAGGTTTAAGAGAAATAACAAAAAGACAAAATTTATTAAGAGCTACGAAAGACAGGAAATTGTGTAGAGCCGTTATCGCCTACGTCCTGAAGAAGAAGAATTTTCTTTGTGATCATCCGAATAAGTTCGGCGACGGATCGCGTGCAAAAATTCAGTTTTGTGGTAGCATTATTTACAAAGCCAATATTTGTTTTTGATTAATATATATCTCCTTTAGGATGTATGTACGCCATTTTTTCACTCAATAATTTACCATGGGACAGCGAAATCTGAATGCGAATTGGAATATTATAAATAAGCCTTCCAAAAGCTTAGCAAAGTATAAGGAAACAAGAAAATTTCTTTAGAAACAAAGAAAAGAGTACTGAAGTGTTATGTGTCTATATTTCTGAGATGAGGTATTATATACACTATTTACATTGTTTGGACTATCGTCCTCATCTTTGTTGCCATATTTATCACAACGTTTCGGTCGTTGTACACTCCGGCCTTCTTCAGGTGGTTGGAATGTCGAACTGAACCCTTTATTTCGCTCGCTGAGGTAGACTGTTCTGGTTAAGGCCGTGGAAATCTTGGAGAGGGAAATTAATATGGAAAGCAAGGAGACCTGAGATATTTTCAACTGATCAGATTGTTTTTGAATCGATGTTCCTGGTTCTTGTTTAACAAAGACTCGCATATGTTCCTGATTCATCTGCAAACAGTCTGTATAAGACCTGCCACTAAGACGAAAGGCGCTACCGGGAGTGAAAGGGAATGAGAAAACATTTAGAACGAACCGGGAACCCAATCCTAAATAGAAAACAAATGGTAAACCTTTATTCTTATTCAAAAAACTGGGGAAGAATGTGAACCGTGCTATAGGCGAATCCATCTACTCATATTGAGAAAAAATAAATAAATAGTAAATAAAATTTCAGAGTTTACGCGGAGACATCAAAAGTATAGAGTTGAAGTAGACTTTAGAAGGGTCCGAAAACTCAGTCCTAAACAAGAAATAAGGGAAAAACCTCTAATCTTGTTCGGAAAACGGGGAAGGCGTATGAATCTATCTATGCTTATAAAAAAAAAGTATTATTATTCTTATTATTATTATTATTATTATTTCCTTGGATTTCTGTTCTATACACGTTTCCTTCCGGTCCCAAACAGAGGCCTAAGGTTAGAAATGGCTTCATGACATTTTCCACTAATCATTTTTTGTAAAAAAAAAAAAAAAAAATAATCACACACGTTTTACATCGATAAAGATCTTCGTAATGTGTGATCTGAACTTGTGAGTACTATTTTGTATTTCTTTAAAGCATAAACTGCCAGGAATCCATTCAATGAGTTTATCGGAGGCTTCAACTACAACTGGAATTATTGATATCCTCATGTGCCACTTTTTTTTTTTTTAATTTCCTCTTCAAGATTCTTGTATTTTGAAGATCTTCAAAGATACGTTACAATCTGCAAGGATTACCATGTCAATAAGAAAGCACATTCTAATTTTTGTGGTCCTTGATCCCGATGTCTGGGCGATTATCTTTGATTGGTATGTCTTGTGTGTATTTTAAAGTCCCATAAAACTGTTACAATTCCTAACTCTATTCTTCTTCCTCTTATTATTATTATTATTATTATATAATATGATATCCATGTATAGCTGAACAGTTTCGTGTATTGCATATATTTTGCATTGATTAACTGGCAAAATTGAATAGGAGCATCGGCATCTTTGTAGGAGTGTTGATTTACCCAAATGTTCAGACTTCCATTAATGTATACGGAGATGAGAGAGAACGTGGGAAGAAGCAATTAATATTTACTGGATTGTATCCCGCAAGGTATTGCGTAGAGGTGCGTGATACGGTAAGGGGTTTTATTTTTAATATAGGTTCCTTCAGGGAATATGTCTCTTCACAGCTTTCTTTTCTTTTATACGTGTATTTCTATCATTTCTTCGAGGGTATATGGTGCGGGATACTGTAAGAGTTCTTATATTTAATATCAGATTCCTTCAGGGCATAGATCATGTCTCTTCACAGCTTCCTTTTACATTCGTACATGTATTTCCATTTCTTCAGGGAGATTCCGTAGAGGTGCGGGATATGGTAAAGGTGATTATTCTTAATATCAGGTTCCTTCAGGGCATAGGCGGTCATAGCTCTTCACAGCTTCCTTTTATTTTATACGTGTATTTCCATAATTTCTTCGAGAGTATTCCGTAGAGGTACAGAAGTTACCAGCATGAAAAACGGAATAGAGGATTTCAGATGAGGTTAATTATTAGCTTCGCACTTGTGAAAGGCAGAAACACACTTCCCTGTAATTTATCCCATTACCAGATGCCTTGACAAAATGTCTCGTCACTGCTATGCCACAATGTTTTTTTCCAACAAAAATTTTGCTTGAAGATGGAACGGAGCCCATTTTAATTTAAACTCAATTTAATTTAAAGGATTATATTGAAGTTTTCGGCTCTTGTTTTGAAACATGAGACCTCTTATGTAGCGATTTGGAATCATATTTTTAAATAAATAATTATATTTATGCTCTACTTTTGTATCGAGCACTATTTTTTAAAAAATAATAACTAAAATACTAAGGGAATTTGGATTATTTACCTAACCAGTTCCTTCCTATTTTCTATATATTTTCATCTATATATATATATATATATATATATATATATATATATATATATATATATATATAATAAAAAAAATCGTAATCCGTATGAAATTTTCAAGAGGATACAGATCCAAGGAGAGCTCTATGCCAGAGTTGGATCAAAATTATTAATTATTGAATATCAAACACTTAAAATACCATAGGTAATAATAATCTTTATTTCCTGAAAGCTATAAAAATAGCCTTCGATCTTTCAGACCGGCAAACCAAATAGAAACGGAAAAATTACTATATATATATATAATGTGGCAAAAATAACACACTTTTTTATTTAACTTTTATTGAACAAAAATATATTTGTTTTTTTAACCCAAGACTGATTCAATCGTCGAAGGGACACGAGGACAGAAAAATAGACTTTGATTTTTCTTCGTCATGATCCTTTCAGTGGACTTTCGGATAATTTGGCGGCGCCTATCTCTTCTCCAAACTCTTAACAAAAACCTACGGAATAAGGTGTATGACGCCCTCTGTTCGTACATTACGCCTTCAGGTTTGGAATTCAGATTTGTCCTTCTCCTAAACCGGTTGAGATCAGAGCCTCTAGGATCCAGTCTGTCCTGCTATTTATCCATAGCTGTGAGAAGAGATGGATTTATATCTTCCCCAAGTGTTAGCATGTAATTGAATGTAATGAACTCAACTGGAATTCGAACTCAGTTCGCTGATTCCTCAGTCCGAGCCGCTAACCATTACTCCGCATTGTATCCTAAAATAGATTACGTTAGTTTAAGAAAATCTATAAGTATTGTCACATCAAAAGAACATTTGTTATGATTTACAAGCTATGTTCAGAATGCCTCCCTCCATGTTCAATACAACGCTGAATACTATCAGCAACACTTCTACAAAACGTTTGACACATTTCTACATTAATTCCAGAAATTTATCATAAATTACTGGTTTTAACTCAGAAATAGTTTTCGGTTTGAGTCTGTAAACAAGCTCTTGCAGTCTCCAACTATTCAAATGTAATGTCAATCGACACCTCCAGTTACCTTGATCTACCCACTATCCTTCTCCTCATCCTTTCTTCTATCCCTCCTATCTGCTCTCGCTCCAAATCTTCTGCAACCCCCTGCATCCTAGTAGCTTCACGCCTTGCTCGGGGCGTAATGCTTAAAAAAAAAAAAAACTCACAAAGAAAAGTCTAGCAGTGTTATATCTTGTGATCTTGATGTTCACTCAATTGCTCCACGTCATCCTATTAGCTCGAAATTAAGAATTAACCATTCCCGAACGCGTAAGCCATAGTTAATCTTAAAGCCATCTTAAACTAATGTCATTTAATAAAAGTTAATAAAAATAAATGCGTTTACTTTTGCCACGCCTTTTATATATGTTTGTGCGTGTACGCGCAAAAGTTCATCCTTACAGACGTTTGTTTTTATAATTACACACACCAATGCGCATGCGTCGAGCGCTTGGCAGCAGACATGATAAACGCTAGAATTATGGAACTGGGCTTTCCTTCAGTTTCATTTCAGTAACTCAGGAGCAGGGGAGGTTAGCCTACACAGGGCAACTAGCAAACATGTTTTGACAATCGATTGACGCAACAAAAGTCAGCTTTCTCTTGATGGCGCCCATCAACAAGACATATAATTTCTTCCATTACAAAGTGGAATTGTTTAATGCGGGTATTAAATGAACACTGAACATAATGTTATTTCTGAGTAATGCCACTTTAAGTGAAACGGTATGAAACAAAGCCAGGGATAGTGGGCTTCCTGGTTGATATTTTGCAAAGATATTCCCTTGTGGATATTAATAGCACATAATACGCAATGTACAGCCAGTGAAATTAACCAATTTTTTACGCTATTGTTCACTAAATACAAGAGTCACTCAAGAGATAAAACTAATGAATGCTGTTTTATATACTGAAGAGGAGAATTATGAATTATGAGAATAGGTAGGATATATAACGTTTGACATTGACTTGAAGGTATTAAAAATGTATCATCTCGGGAGACCATTCAACAAAACAGCGGATTGTAAGTAGAATCTACTCGAATGGATTCCAGCAGAATATGAAGGGAATGAGGATGGTTCGCCTCTGTGTAGATGAAATGGCGGGTCTTAGATGTAAAGGTCTGAACTGGTGAAACTAAGGAATTTAGCTCGTCAGAACATTTTTACATGAAAATGGTAAAAAGGTAACGATAAAGTTTCCATGTTGCGTCTGTGGAACCGATCATAGCTGGATTTCTTGAGCGTGCCGTCTTTGACCGTTTTCCGTTTCTACGCCGTTCATGTTTCATTTTAAGGTGCTGAATTCGTTTCACGCACGAACGAACGATTTCTTGCTAGTTGTTGCCAGTTTTGCATGTTGATGTTGCCCCTTTGTCGTCTGTTTCAGTTGAACCTTATTGCGAGGCATACGACAGTTGCAGTGGCGATAGTCAGTGGTGAGTTCAACGCAAAAGAATTAGCGCAGGAATCTGCTACAGTCCATTCCGAGTACATGTTTTAAAATCATTTCACCCCAATGAAGGTAATCAAGCAACTATGACGCAATAGGTTACAGAATGTTAGAGAGTATGAGAAAAAAGCAACTATTAAAGAGAGAGGACAATAAATGAATAGGAATTAAGAAGACAGAAGATAACAGTTGGCATTGCATTTAAATTTTTGAAGATCAAAGCTGACTCGGAAGCAAGACGCCAGAAGAGAGTTGCACAAGCGAGAAGTGCAATTAAAGAATCTGTTAGCATAGAACTTACAGATACTACTTGGCACTTCAACTGTAAAATGATGTGAATTAGTACTGCGCTTAATTAAATTCGTAAAGTCTATGTACCATTGCGAAAAGTTCATCAGAACAATTGCCATGAAAGTATTTATAGAAAAGGCACAGGGAAGCTACGTTACGGCATTGGGAAAGAGACTGAAGCCGAGATGCCAGATCAAGACCAAAAGCATATATATTAAGAAGCCGGAAGTGAGGGGAGCGATAGCAGAAACTATCATGGCCATTGATGACGGTGACTGTTAGTTTGAGCTTACATCAAGGACTGCAAAGTTAGAGTCCAGTTAATGTTCATAATTGTCTGGAGATTTTGCTAATGGCTTGGCTATATAGCAGTGTATAAGTGGTATTTTAGAAAATTGTGGTCGATTTATCTCTTTCGATTCTAATGGGATTAAAATGGATTAGTGGTGTTATTTTTCCCCAAGAAAAATAATACCAGTTGTTAATTTGTGCAAATAAGCTCAATTGATTGTTACATAATACTACTGGGATATTTTTGCCCGGCACCTCAAAAACACAATTTGTGTTTCAAAGCCTAACGAAATTAAAGAGTAGTGTTTAATGAGGCCATTAATCACTAATCGTAATGAAATAAACTTGCGTAATAATTGCGTTAGTTTAGAATATGTATACAATAAAAGAAAAAGGTTTCACAGATTCGAAATATTTACTAGTTAAATAACACTTGATATTAGCATGAATAGATTAATGTTTCTCTTTCTCTCTCTCTAGTCCTGGATATGACGATAAACTACATCCGGCAGTAAAGCCTCTGATCGGGAAATTGGAGATTTTGAGGAGCGTGGAATTAATTGCTATTGTTTCTAGGTCCACCCGGGCCTGCGATGGTCGCATCTGTTAGGGTCACAGCTATGGGCAAATAATGAACATCTAAACAATAACAAATCCCTATGAAGGTATAAAAATACATTTTTATAGTAAAAATACCAGCAATACATTTTTATAGTAAAAATACCAGCAATACATTTTTATAGTAAAAATACCAGCAATACATTTTATATTAAAAAAAAAGTAGCAATACATTTCATTTTAAATTTACAAACAATACCTATTTCTAGCAAAATGACCAACAATATATTTTATCTGTAGTTGAAAGCATACAATTGCGTTCAAAATATTTAGATTTCGGCATTAAATAACCCATAGTGGTGTTGATAACAAAATCATCTAAACCAAACTAACTCCCCTCCCGCTCTCCCTCTCCCCCACCTCTCTCTCTCTCTCTCTCCCCCCCCCTCTCTCTCTCTCTCTCTCTTCTTTAAACGTCCTTATGGTGCATAGGGCCACAACTTCACAACGCTAGAGCCACAGGTAGATGATTCTGCAGTGGTTTCAGTAGGAAATGGGTTTTACGATGTGGAGTTAATAGCCCCACGGCCAACAATGTTTGTATTTAGAGCCGTCCTTCTTCGAAACAGGTCGCCAACTAAGGCTTATGAGCCCAGTTTGTGGTACTATTTGACCTGTTGTTGAGGAGAACTGAGATGAACGCAACGAACGCGATCGGAATTTGAACTCGGCACGCCGATTCCATTTCGTGCGCCGATAACCGTCACGGTAATAATGGTTCGTTACTTCGCGTTCACAGATCCTCATCTTGTTAAAATTTCTTTGGGCGATAATAATGATTTACTGATACAAATCTTATAAAACCACAGCTGAGGGGTGGAGAGGAGGTGTGTTCATACCTTTCCGAAGGGTATTTGCGCATCAGTGAATATACACGAGCCCGATTGGAATTGGAACTCGGCTCTTCGATTTCCAACTCTATGCCGTTAACTATTACACCAGCCCACATCAAAGCTTACAGTACTTGATATTCCCAAGCAGTCACTCATCTAGATACTGGTCTAGAGGAAAGTTTCTTTCTTTTTTTTTTTTGAGAATTTCCTGACAGGAGTTTCTTTTTCTGAGAATTTCTTGACATAGAGTTTATATTTAACAAAACATTCTTTTAAATTCAAATTTTCTGTTTGATTAATTGAAAAATATCTGTCTATATTTCTAAAATGGACAGTGGATAAAGGCGCTGATTAGATCCAGTGACAGTGTGAGTTCAATACCTGGTTAAGGCAGTGGGGAACTTGGAGAAGTGAATTAACAGGAGATAACTGATAACTGACATCCATTAGACATGGCACGTGGAACTAGAACAGTCTACCCCAGCGAGCGCAATAAATGGTTCAGTTCAACATTCCAACCACCTGAAGAAGGCCGGATCGTACAACGGCTGAAACGTTGTGATAAACATGGCGACAAAGATGAGGACATTAGATCGAATAATGAAAATAGTGTAATTGAAGAATATTATAATCAATATAAAGGAGGAGGTAACAGAAATTTGCTAGTCTCTACATACTAAGCTTATACCGTTCGACAGAAATGCTTATTCAGCCTACTGATTCAATGTTCCAAACATGAGATTCGGGTTCGAATATCACCGTGTTCTGGGGAGACAACTTCAGCGGGTGGAACCGTTGGCAAGTGCCGGAAAAAAAAAGAAAGAAGACATACCACGTATTGACCAAAGTCTCATGGGTTAGAACTAGACAGACAAACTGTCCAGAAGCCGTCGATGCTAGCACGAAATCACAGATCACTGTGACCAAGAGTTAGAGTGTACTTGCCTTGTTTAACTACTGATCTCGCCAGATTATGCGCTCTCGCCCATAAACTGTAACTAAGGTCAGCTCATCATAATTGCAGTGTAAACATTTGGTTGGCAAAGGGTTTTAATTTTGATTGATTTGATTTTTACGGTTTATCAACCTTTTTGCAGTTTATTTAAAGCTAGGAAATAATTTTAGATAATAATGATTTACTGATACAAATCTTATAAAACCACAGCTGAGGGGTGGAGAGGAGGTGTGTTCATACCTTTCCGAAGGGTATTTGCGCATCAGTGAATATACACGAGCCCGATTGGAATTGGAACTCGGCTCTTCGATTTCCAACTCTATGCCGTTAACTATTACACCAGCCCACATCAAAGCTTACAGTACTTGATATTCCCAAGCAGTCACTCATCTAGATACTGGCCAGGCTCAACGTTGCTTAACTTCAATCATCGTACGGGAACCGCTGTTTTACCGTGATAAATACCATTTTTTGCAACAAGGATTAATTAGTCAACCTAGCCGACGTGCATGTGTGCGTGCCTGCTCGGAAAAAAAAGCAACCAGCGATGATTTATTTATTACCTGAAATATAGTTCCGTCATATTCAGGGCTTATGCGATGTTTGTAAAATTGTGTTCGAACAGTTCAAGTTTTTGTGATTTAAAGGCAACCAGTCACCAAGAAAACTCCCATGAGGCCTGTTGCCGAGCAATCGATCTGCTCTCTGAAATGATTGGAATCAGTCTTACTTGTTTATTGATTTTGAATATACAGGGCCCGGCAGAAATACCTCCGACGCATATACCATCCAGAAATACCACCCACGTAATGTTAACAACATAAGTGACAATGGTGTCTTCATCTAGCTAATGTCTTACCATTACGTGGTAGGTATTTTTGGGAAGTATATGTGGGAGGTATTTCTGACCTACCATGTATATATTTCACTACCCCATAACATACACGATAATGATCTAAGTTCTAAGCCTATCAGTTCTAAATATATGTTTAATATTTTGTTGTAAATTCTTAAGAACAAAAATAATGTATAAATTCACATTCATCACATGTTTAGGTTTTCTTACAATTCTAATCATCGCTTTTGAAAACAATAAACATTGACGAGGAGGGAAGGTAGTTAAAATAATAGCGGTGTCAAGGGAAAAATCGTCCTTTTGATATTTTCGCTTTTTTTTTCTGGCACAAAGATCCAAGTTTGTCAAAATTCTTAACTTTCCTTATTTAATTAGTCGGCTAAATTCCGTAAAAGAAATATCCACTGACAAGTGAGGCCGTCGAAAAAAAAGACTAAAGTATGCACTTTCGTCCTAAAATTTGAAATGAAGACCCTAAATCCTAAAAACTCATTCTTAAAAAAAAAAAGAGCAAAACTTTTGTAAAATTTTCAGGACTAATAAATAGGTTATTTTATCACTGCCACAAATCAATCTGATGATCAGGCAACAATTTTCTTTTTTCATTTTTGACTATTCGTTGATTAAATCAGTGAGAAATGAATCATTACAAAGGAGATGGTTCCATATCATAAGTCCTTGGAATGGATAGCTAAATTAAACTTTACTGTCTTTTGAACAGGAGTAGAGGTTTTTCCCTTTTTTTCTGCTTAGGACTGGATTTCCAGTTCCTTCTAAAGTCCATTTCAATTTTATACTTCTAATGTCTCCGCTTAAACTCTGCAATTTTATTCGCTTATTAAATCTTGACCTCTTCACGTCTAGAATCAGCTATCTATCTTCCCTGCCATCTTGCCCATTCTTACGCCAATAAATCTCTACGCGGTAATCTTCTGCCTTGAGTGGCCCTTGGGCTTTGTATTGGGTGAAAACGATTAAAAAAAATGTATTTGAATGCTGCTTATGAGTACTTCTTGCTTTTTGTGCTTACTTTTGATAAATTTCTCAAGTATATACCATGGAATTAAATTAAGTTGATTTCGTAAATGTTAAGAATTTTGGTGTCTAACATAACTCACCGCGAATGGGCACTTCGATGTGGTTTAATAGATAAGTAAGCTAGATTGCTCGATAAATTACGACTGAAAGGTGAGTTCGATAATCACTTGCTACTTTCGATTTTGTTTCACATCCAAGTTACGATTTGAAAATCGTTTGTGACACTTCAACGTGATGTAATGGAGCCCGTGTTTGTCTTGTTACATCAGATATAACTGAATAGTCAGTTCGGTCCTCACTGGGCGCTCCAACCTTTGAGCCTTGATACTCTTCGAACATTTTGGACATTTCGATGTGGTGTAATGGAGACTGTGTTTGTCTTGCTACATCAGTTATAACTGGATAGTCAGTTCGGTCCTCACTGGGTGCTCCAACTTTTGGACCTTGTTACCTTCGAACATTTTTGACACTTTGACAAGGTGTAATGGTTAGCAAGATTGTCTTGTTTGATCAGTTCCGACTGAATAGTGAGTTCGATCCTACTTTGGCCTTGTGTCACATCGAAGCTACGCTTAGAAAAAATCATCGTGAATGGGAACCTCGGGCGAGCAACAACTCTACATATAATCCTGACTGTAGCGTATGTATTTTGTTTAGTTTTACTTTTTTAACACTACCCTAAACCAAATTTCCATATTGTAGATAAGGGTTAACAAAGGAAGAATAAAGCATATCAAGACTTGTTCAGAATAACTACGCACATTCACCCGGTCGTCCATCTATTTAAGGACAACGCGCAGCTACTCAAAATTCTTTCTATTGGTCCTAAGTCCAGTTTCGATGATCCATTAAAGACGCTTTCAGCGATCGACATTGCTTAGTACGAGTAAATAAATTCTACTGCGGCTTTAATATGTATTGATATATGCTTACGGTCAAATCACGCTGAAAACACCGGTTCTCGTTCGATCACCGAAGTTAAGCATCGTAGAGCCAGGTCAGTATTTAGATGGGGGACCGCTTGGGAACACCTGGTACTGTAAGCCCCCAAAGTCCAACCCTTACCTCACAGTCGGTGGGGGGTGTAAACGGTAGTGTCAGAGCTATGCCGCCTGGAACTTCGTTCCTGGTAGGGCCACCCAAGGCGGACAGGTCTGACACACACGCCGGCTAACAAGGGCTCTGGTGAAAATCCAAGGAGCGTCTGCATCGGTAACCGGCGGTTTCTGGTCGTTCCTGTCTCTGCGTCTGTGGGAATCCCGCGGCAAGCAAGAACGTTATCCGAGTAGGCCTGGGTACCCTACTTCTGTAATTTATCCCAAGAATCTTCTTCTCATAACAGGAAGAAGCCGGCTCAATCCGCCCAGGGTGAATGCCGCATCAGTAGTAGTAGTAGTAGATATACTGTGTTGCAATTTTATTGATTCATTCATTAAACGTGCTTATAGCGACCTGCAATATGTGCCATAGTAGCCCTTCTGTTGGTTCATACTTGATAAAATGTACTCTGTTGATTTTTAGCTTCTTAGTCGCTTAATGACTTGTCGATGAATCGCGATTTTCTCTTTTCGAACAATGTCGATAGGTAGCCACCAAAATTGAACGCGAGGATTCTACAAGTCGCACAATTTTGGGAATGTTTTGACCTAGTATTCTGGCCCTTACAATTTGGCTTTTGTCAAAGCCTCTTAAAATGTTTTTCTTTCACATAACTGCAACATTCAACACATCCTAATGTCATACTTACCAGTTTAAATTACTCTGGCCCTGATATGAGCAGTTGTTACGAGGTAATAGTTATCATAATTGACACAGGTCATAGTGTTTCGACTTGTCCGACTACGTACGTATGTTAGAGGCGCCTTGGCGTGGCACAATGATCAATGACTCTTGTCTGGTTGGCCATTACTACTGACTAGCGAGTTCGATATCCACTGGGTGTATCTTGAAAATTCAATATGAAATACCCAACAAGGGGTTGTAAAACCAAGCAACCAACATATATTTGATGTGCAAGGAGCTAACATAGAACAGAAAGCTATAGAATGTAGCTGTGTGTCTAGGGCATGTATACTTGCTGAAAATGTTTTGGCTTGATGAACATCCCAAAATAAGTGCAAAAGATTAAACATCAATTTTCTTGTAAAATTGAAGGGTTACCTTGTATGCCCGAGAACCTTTCAACCCCTGACTGTATATTTACATGCTTTATATATAAGAAAATAACATATTAGCAGGATGATTATATATCTAAAATTCTTTGACTTTCGTTAGTCCTTCTATCCGCCACACCCTCTAAAATACATTGACCGATCGAAACAAAAATTGGGGGGAGAAGTCAAAACAGGTAAGTGGGTACAAAGTGTAGTTAGTTTTATCATGGTGTTTTATTAGTTTAATACAATAAATTTTAATTCATTTTTTTCTTAGAAAAATTAAAAGTTTTATTATTTAACATACAAAATACTCCCACTTGAAGTGGTCAAAATTGAATTGTTCAGAGAAGCATCCACGCGGGAGCCTGTTCGACAAAGTCGCAGTTCTTGGGTAAAAATAATGCGGTCTGAGCAGAATTTTCTTCTTTTTGAACACGGGGGAAATGATGGTGATTCAATTCCGTAAAGGCGACATGGCGGATCATAGGTGTAAAAGTCTGAACTCGTGCAACTGAAGAAAAGAGGTCTTCTGAACATTTGCCACAAAAACAGCGATAGAGTAGGGACAGGCTTGCAATCTCGCGTCTGCGGGGGCGGGGGAGTGTCACGAATCTACAGACTTGAAAGTCTTTCTCAAAAAAAAAAAATGCGTAAAAAATTTTGAATTCAGTCAAATCTAGAAAGTGAGTTATTGAGCAGTTCCCGCCCGATATGACATCAATACTCCATTTTTGGTCTAATCCAACTCTTGTAACGAAAAAGCATAGCAGAAGGCATCAGATACTTCTCGGTGCGATAGAATGAAACGTCCATTTTTTCCCCAGCATTGTTAGCAATGGATTTCATGTATGAGCTGCATACAAAGTCTGGGGTGAACTTGAGGGCCAATATTTGATGTGTTATGAGCTAGCATACAACTATCGATACAAGATAGCGTGCAACTTTTAAAATATATATTACTGAATACATATGAATTTCGAAAAAACTGAGATGGGTCTATTAATCAAACAACAAATGATTTAGAGTGGTTAACAATGTTTTCTGTTGAAACAGTTGAAATCAATAACGTTCTTCATTTTTTAATCTGCCAAGACGGGCGTTTAAAAACAAACAGACGTTCTGTAAATTAATGTCTCTCTACCACAGAAAATTAAATCTATAATCAATATGATTATCATGAAAGAAGTTGTAAAGAATTCATTGATTAGAGGGAATATGCGCAAACATGAAACGTCGAAACTCTGAACATATTAACCGAGTCGCAATCATTGGTATTCTACGTGATTATATTAAGGCTGCTCTATGGATGATTACAATCGATTCTTCTGCGCGGATATTTTTTTTAACCAATTTCTTTGTAAAGTCCGTCGGCGTTCCAAGCACTCTGATAATGACGAGAAAAACGTTATTTTCATTCTTCACAGTTGTTTTTTTTAACCATTTCACCACAAGCAAGATAATAAAGCCACTGAGACGAAAAGAGTTACTGAAAGTGAAGGGAACGTTACTGAGGAGAAAGAGCAGCAAAAAGAATAGGATTCACGAAGGTTAAATATGACGACGGACGTTGAATTTGAAAAACAAGAAGCCGGTAGTGGGTTCCACAAGCGAGGAGTGCGAGAGAAGAAACTATTAGAATTAAACTTACAATTACATCTGGCAGTTTCACCAGTAAAATGATGAGACCTAATTGCCAATCTAGTAATCACTTGAATTTATAAAAACGAGGTAGCGAAGAAAACTCATCAGAACTGTCATATTTAAAGAAAAGGCACCAGGAAGCTATATTATGGCGGTTGGAAAGTGATTGGGGCTGAGATGCCACGTCAGGACCGATAACATTGCAGATTCGTTCTATTTTGACAAGAATGTCTAGATACATATCAAAAGCAACTGACCAGATATTCAATGCACTAACGAATAACTGATTTACAAAGTCAGTTATTTCAATACTCTCAAAGTCCGGATATGTTTCCAGCTTTACAAAGTTTCCTATTTTTCCATTTTGTGATCTGCTGGAAGAGTAAAATTCAAAATATGCCAAATTTTCTTATTTACGATTACGAGATCTTGTCCTATGGTTTCGACATTTTCTGCACTGTGCATATTCCACTGGTTTTCATGATCGCGTTCCAATAACTTGCAGAGTTCCCAGTGGATCACCTTTCTTACCTAGTATTATGGTCCGGTTCCTTGTACCACGGTGATAGTTCAAGGTAGAACCAATAAAGAAGAACACGAACACAGGTATGGAATAACACAGATATATTACAAACAGGAATATATACAGAGAAGTAGAAGTGTTAGTATGAACAATCAGGTTTAGTAGAGAGAACAATGTAGTCTCGACCAGTATCACTATTCCAAAGTCTTCCAGTAATTGTCTGAACGCGAATCTGCTTCGGACTACCTCTGACTCGACTCTTGACTCGACTTGAACTACTGACGATATTCAGTCACCCCCCCACGAGGGTGTCATGTGGCACAAGGCCTTTTTAACGTGGGCATTCCCGAGCCATTAGGCTCGGCCAAAAAATAGCCCATTTGAACCCGCATAAACGGGTTCTGGGCCGGTTTTACCTCCCCGAAGGAGACTCCGCCCTTCGGCGTAGCCTCCTTCGGGTTCCTCCCGCCCGTAGGAAGAGAGTTTAACCGAACAGTCGGTTCAGACTTGAACGACTGACGATATTCAGTCACCCCCCCGACGAGGGTGTCATGTGGCACAAGGCCTTTTTAACGTGGGTAATTCCCAAGCCATTAGGCTCGGCCAAAAAATAGCCCATTTGAACCCGTATAAACAGGTTCAGGGCCGGTTTTACCTCCCCGAAGGAGCCTCCGCCCTCCGGCGTAGCCTCCTTCGGGTTCCTCCTGCCCGTAGGAAGAGAGTACAACCGTGCCGTCGGTTCAAAACTTGAACTACTGACTCCACTTGAACTACTGACTCCTGAGGCGCAATATTTATTAAGTATGGAATAGTCCATTATTATTATTATCGGTAAGATCCCATAACACCTAGTCATACCTACTTTCGCACTCCATTTGGCTCATCTTGTTGACCTGTACAATTGTCTCAATCTCTACCTCTGCATAGCGGCTCGGATTGAGGAATCGGTGAGCCGAGTTCGAATTCCAGTCGAATAAATTACATTCACTTACATGCTAATACCCTTGAGAAAAGTATGAATCCTTTTCTTCTCCTTCCAGCTATGGGTAAATAGCAGGACAGACCGGGTTCTATAGCCTTGGATGGCAACTGATCTACTGCAGAAAGAAATGGCAACCTACTGCGGGAAAAATATCTGCCTTGTCAGTCATGTATTGAAAGATACACGATCGCCCAAGCGTGTATCATGCATGGCATATAACTGACTCACTGATTTTACTTTGTCCTGTCTATCATAGCTTTAACATATTTCACATTTATAGAAATACAAATGTATTGCTCATCATATGACAGTGTTATAACGTTTGAAATATGATTTTGCTACTGTGGGTAATATCGCATTTTTGGTCATTTGTACTTCTGATTTCCCAGGAGACGCTCAGTACCGGGGATTTATTACATATTAGTAAACCAAGTTGAGTCAACAGTAATTATGACTTTAAAAGCAACGTTTTTGCAAATAGAAGTTTTCTGCACACGACATATTATTATTATTATTATTATTATTATTATTATTATTATTGATTGATTGAGTGAGTGAGTGAGAGAGGGAGCAACAGACCAACAAAGTGACGCTGTAATGATAATTGTAATATTAGCCGTTTCCCTATAAGGAAATATTTGGCATTCCTTGATCGAACATTAGGTTAAAAAATTTAAAAAAATCTATCTCTTAAAATAATTTTTCAGCAAAATATTTTTCTGAAGACCAGTAGCTGTTATCGCTCTTTCCAGTATTTATGGGAATTTCTTTTCTAACCGTTTATTTGAAGTAGTGTGGAATGTCAACATCTTGCTTGCCATATTGTCTCTTGGAGTTACACGTTCTATCCATTTTAGTTGTTGTTACTGTTGGTAGTCCTCAAGTGATTTTTTTTTAGCTCGGACATTCATGAATCTATCACGCCAACCATCCTGTATCAAAGTCGGAAGATCATTAGTGTTGCATTCTGTGTCGTAACAGCTGGTCAATGTAGGTGGTTGCTGGGCGACCAACTCGTCTTGCGCCATGGCAAGATGTTAAGAAGAGTAGATCACTCGCAAGTTCTTGTATTGCTCGCCAGCAGTGTCCTACGAAGCGAAATCTGTGTTCACGTAGGAGTGTAGAAATATCAAGGATAGGTTCATAGAACTGTGCTTTAGGTAGATGGTGTCGCCAAGAGATGTTAAGTATAGCCCTAATCTGATTTCCATCAAGTTTAAACTCTTGTGTTTCAGTTAATATCCAAGCAGGGTCACGGAAAACCGCCTCTACAGTGGCGTGAAAGTATCTCCGTTTGAGGTTGTTTGGTAGATTCCAGATTACATCCATTTTATTCAAGGCAGCTCAGGCTTTAGTTATGCCAATTTTCACATCCTCTTTCAGTGGAATTAATTTCGCTTCCTAGCTATGTAAAAGATTTGACAGATTTCTTGATTCATCTGAAACAGTTTATATTGAGCCTTGCTGGTAGAAGCCTGTGTATTCAGTTTTAGAGGCATTGATATTGAGTCCAACATCGTTAGCAGCATTTTCTAGATGATGTAAGAGAACTGTGACATTGGTAATGGTGTCGTCTAAGTCAAATGACGTGGTTTGGTAGAGTTCTTTGTTTGTGATTATGTAGCGCCAATCAACATTGTTCAATGAAGGATGATCTTTACCAGGGACCTCGTGATTCACTCGCTCAATGCCTTTTTTCACCATTGATCTTAGGAAGCGGTTGTTTACAGATGACGATTTACATGTTTCTGAACAAATATACGTGACCCAATGAACCCATCAGGGTACCTCTTCAGATAAGTGTATATCAGGAACATGCATCTCAGCCAAATGTGTGCTATACGGTGGATTTTTTTTTTTTTTTTTTTTTATAAAAGCAGCATAATCTTGCAGGTAGTGCTCGGTCCGAAATACCTCCAATTCAGGTCAGGTAAGTATCTAGATGTTACTCACAAATCACTTTGACTAACTGCTTCATTTTTCAACATTATAAAGAAACAATGTTCCACAACTACCCCCGCTCATGGTCAAATATATACAGTGTGGCAGCTACTTGGGCCAAAAAGCACGCTTAATCTACCTCAATAATTTTCACTCTGTACAAAACCTAAGAGACACTCGACGTAGAGGGTTACAGATTATATAGGAGGTACAGTTCACGCTGAGGTATGGGGAAGATAATGGTTAACTAGATTTGAACAGGTTAAGATTGTAGTGACCGGGGAAGCATCCTCTTGGAAGTCAGTTTCACAGAGCAGCTGTTCATAGGAAGAGTCTGTTCGGGTGGAACTTACACCGCTCCAGAGGAATACGAAAAGGCTGAGAGTAGTTCGTTGTGCGTTGCGTGATGGGTCTTAGAAGTGAAGGTTAAAACTAATGAAACTAATGAATGTAGTTCATCTGAACACTTTCCATGGATATAGCGATACAGTAGCGAGGGGCTTGCAACGTTTCATCTGCGGGAATTCATCACTCACAATGGTTGCATAGATGGTTTTTGACTCTATCGAAACTGGAAAGTGTAGACTGGACTGCTACTGTCCACATATGGCAGCAGTACTCCATTCTCGGTCTGATAGACATGCTTTAAAGAAAAGCAAATCATACGCTAAAAAGAACAGATTTAAAAACGTTTGTTCTGAAAGCGATGATATCGTGGTTACCATTTTTACAACGTAATATCCATCGTCACTGTTATTCAATATATTTTCTGTTTCAAAAGACATATTAGTATTTAGCTACATTATCCATTTGAACATGGTTTTCATATTGAATCTCTATCTATAAAAGGCAGGATGTGTGTGTGTGTGTGTGTGTGTGTGTGTGTGTGTGTGTGTGTGTGTGTGCGTGTGTGTACCGCAAATTTTCGACGGGAAGGCCAAGACCGACTTTGCATTTTCCCATCGATAGTGGAAATAATCGATTTTTTCATGATTCTACGGCAATTTTCATGTAGTTTGCGGCCATTTTGTACTAGCCAGAGTGAGAGCCTGTAGCTGGCTGCCACGAATAGGCAGGAAGATTCTTTTGGCCAGCGTGAGAGCCAACAGCTGACTGACACGAATGTTAACTAGCATGCTAGCATGCAAAAAAATCGATAGCTGCATTCGTCACAAGTGGGAAAAATTTAAATCTGCATGGCACTTTACTCCAATTGGCTCATTCGCTTGCTTAAACTCAACGTTGATTCTGATTCTGCAGAACTGGGTTGGATGTTAAAAAGTATTTGTTGTTAATATTCTTTTTTCATTCGGTTTTTCCAGTTACGAGTCTTTTTTAAAGCTGATCGTTTTGTGTTCATATTGTTTAGTTCTTTTTTCGTAACAGTTTAGTATAGAGCTTAGAAAAAATTCGCAGTGTGAGATAGGCAAGAAGTAAGGCATTTAGCAACATCAGCACGGCAAAGGAGACTCCTTTAAAGGCAAGGAAGGGCAAAAATATTTTAAGTCAAGTGATAGCGATTGCTGTATGAGTCGTACGATTTTTGAATCAAGCCGGGCCATGCTGCTAGTATGTTATATATATGTGCGGTTAGAACATAAGAATTCTGACTATGAGACTCAGGTTCGAATCTCACCAGAGTCGATTTGTCAGGCAGGTGATCTTAGTAATATTGACCTGGAGATTGCATCCTGTGGTAGTGTGTGCCAAGTGCATTAAAACCATACCAATAGCTGACCAAAAATTTGGGAATGGAATCTGAATTATGTTTGAGCGTATTATCCTTATTCAAATTGTTGGTCACGTCAAATTGTAGCAAATCATAGTTTCAGAATAAACGAAAAGTTCGCTTTGTGGATATTGAAGAAACACAAACGTGCCTGAGCAGATGTCTGTAACAGGGATTAGGTAATCACCCTAACAGACACGCATACTTAGATACATGCGGCTATATATATATATATATATATATATATATATATATATATATATATATATATATATTTCATCTGGATTTCTTTTTTCAGGCACTCTTTTCCCTCTCTCATTCACTCCCGTTTTAAAACTCCATCATGCTTCATAGTAATATAATGTATAGCGATTCGAAATGAGGAATCGGAGAGCCGAGTTCGAATTCCAGTTGGGTTCGTTACTTTCACATACACACAAATACTATCGAGAAAGGTATGAACCCATCTCCTCCAGCTATGGGATAAATAAGAGGACTAATACCTGGAGAAGATAATCTTTATTCTAAAAACAAATTGTTAATGTTATAATCACTTGCAAAAAAAAGAATTATTATAATCTAAAATATGTTTCAGCTTTAAATAACCCACGAAAGGTTGAGAAACCGTAAAAACAAATCAAGGAAACCCAGTTAGTATTTTTATGTAGGTTTTTCTATCAGTATAACTGATTTCAATCTAGAAAGGCAAAAGATTTGGTAGAGATCACATTGTGATCTACGGTTAAAATACAAAAAGATTAACAAAAAAAAAGCCAATGAAATTATTAACAACCGGCCTAGATTGAGAAGTTCTAATAAAGAAAGTGTTGAGATGTTGTGATTTTCCCGCGTGTCGGTGTATGAATCAAGACAAACACAGCTGTAGAGGAAAATACTGGTATATTCATAAAAGCAATTAACAATAGAGGGATTAGTAGAACGAAGGTTGGTTAGTACGAAACAATATCCAAAGTCTATAGTCCAACGGTATGTACCGGGTAAGCTTATCTGGACTGCTAACGCTGACTCTCTCTCTGACGCTCTGTCACTCTCTCTCCAGAGCTGACTTATATAAGAGGGACCAGTCCATTACTAGTTAGAAGGTGGGTGCGCCCCAACAGAAAGTTTGTGTCTTCGACGGGAATCGATCGAACTTGCATCCTTTTTCCAACAGGGAAACTGATTCTACAGCTGCAACATGCTTTTACCAATTCGTCCAGGCCTTCATAAAGCAAACGTTGATTTAGCTATTTGAGGAAAGCACGTTTCTTGTTCATTTGGTTTAGTTTGGTTTGGTTTACAACATATCAACCTCAATGGGTTATTTAATGCAGACAAGAGTTTTATTGCTGATAATATTTTTTTTCAAAAATGTTTTGGTGATAAGAATTTTTCCAAAAAGTATTGCTGGAATTAAAACTTATTTTTATACTTTCATAGAATTTTGACCCCAGTTTGAGGGATAACTCTTTACCCATAGCTGGGACCCTAACAGGTGATACCACTGGACCTGGGAACACCAGCAATTAAGAGGTGGTTTCACGCTCCTCAAAAAATCCTGATCAGAGACCTTGCTGTCGGACATAGTTTATCGTCATACCCAAGACGGTTTCTCGTTGGGACTTCTATGAATCTATATCTGCGAGCTTAAGTTTCGTACCCGAACACAAATGTATGTTGTCTTGTTTCAATCGTTTCAACCAAGCAAGGCGATAATGCTACTAGGACGCAGGAGTTTACAAGGAGTGAAAGAGGAGGAAAGGACAATAAAGGAACAGGTTCAGGAAGGCAGAAGATATCGATTGACGTTGCATTTAAATTTTTTGAAGATTGTGGGTTGCAGATAAGCAAGAAATCGGAAGAGAGTTCCACAGGCGAGAAGTGCGAGAAAATCTGTTAGAATAGAAGAGACTGGTGCATCTATCTAGTAATACCTAATTGCCAATTTAGTAACACGCTTAGCTCTGGACAGTCGAGACACTAAGGGGAAAAAAAGCTCATCCGAACGGTTGCCATAAAAATATTTGTAGAACAGGCGGATGGAAGCCACGTGTATAAACATCTTCCATGTGTTGAATTAATTTATTTTAAATATTCTCAGTCTCTGTCAGTATAAAATGTCGTAAATCCTTCCGCTACAGCCAGTTTACTCTATCTCGAAAACCGGAAACTGCTCTAAGTTGTTTTGTTGTTTTTTTTTTACTTTATCAAACAAAAGTGTAGCAGGAATATGGGAATTCTGGACAAATATTAGCGGTACGTGAACAACTAACAAACACAATTCAGTTATTGACATTGCTGGAACGTGCCTAGATACAACAACTCGCAGTTTCCATGTCAGATCGTGTATCCGTCGTTGAATAATTAATTATAGTTAATGTTTTATACGTTCAAAATTTCCTATTTCCGACGGATGACAACTTCAAGAATTTTAATTAATACTCTTCCTTGTTGTGCTTGCTTTTCTTGAATATTAATTTTAATGCATTGTTTTTATTTTGGTTTTTCATTTTTTTTGTTTTATTTTTCTTCTTTTTTGTTTTTCTGTTGTTTTTTTTTGTTTTTACTTCTTTTTCTTTTTTTCCTCTTTTTGTTTTCTTTTTAATTTTTCCTTCTTTTTTGTTTTTCTATTTTGTTTTCCCTTCTTTTTTTATTTTTTTGTTTTTCCTTCTGTTTTTATTTTGCCTTCTTTTTTGTTTTTCCTTCTTTTTTGTTTTCCTTTTTTATTTTTATTTCTTTTTAATTTTTTCCTTCTTTTTTTGTTTTTCTGTCTTTTTTTCCTTTTTTATTTTTCTTTGTTTTTAATTTTTTCCTTCTTTTTTGTTTTTCTGTCTTTTTTGTTTGTCCTTCTTTTTCCTTTTTCTTCTTTTTGTTTTCTTTTTAATTTTTTCCTTATTTTTTTATTTTTTTGTTTTTGTTTTTCCTTCTGTTTTTATTTTGCCTTCTTTTTGTTTTTCCTTCTTTTTTGTTTTCCTTTTTTTTATTTTTCTTCCTTTTTAATTTTTTCCTTCTTTTTTGTTTTTACTTATTTTTAAAATCATATTATAATTCTGCGTGTTCGTCAGTTAGTTCCTGTCAATACCACATAAATAATTCACTATTCGGTTTTATCACGAAAAAAACGGAAAAGACATATCAGAGACGCTGTTTAGTTTCAGTGAGATAAAAATAGAAAGACAGAGTAAGAAAAAAATAGAGGAGACGATAACGTTTTAATGTGCTTAACGTTTGCTTCAACAAAGTCGGAAATCTTGTCAATTTTTTATTTTTTTCATTTGTACCCTCTTACTTCTTTAAAGAACCTGAATTCATACTTATGACTGTTATTGCAATATTTGGTTAAACTTTGTAAGTTTAAATACTGTTCGATGCAATAAGGGAAATTCCACGGGTATTTCATAGTCGTGAGACTCGCAAAGTGCTTATTCAATCATTAACTTAAGAATTATGAATCATCAGAAAATTCAAATGGGAAAACTGAATTTTTAACGGCGACTGTTGGTAGTAACTAATGTCGAAGAAAAAGAAGACATGTTATAGATTTATTACAAAAAATGGAGTGATTATAATTGCCCCGCAGTCTGCAATTTAAAATAAAATGTTGATGATATTGGAATCTAAAACTATAACAATAAAAAAATTTAAAAAAAAAAAAAGATACGCGCATTTTTTTTCCTGCTACGCCCCACCGGAGGGATGTGATGATAAATGAAGTGTTTGCAAGTAGTCGACTTCCGGTGGCCTTCAATAAGTGCCGAGTGACGGCAAGCTGAGCGGAAAGAGACCTGAAAGAAAGGGCAACATGCGGTTTCTGTATGCCGTCGCCATGGAAACGCATTTCTTTCGGCTTGATGAATGGAAAGCGGGAAAATACACCCACATACTGGAAAGCAAAATCAAAAAGTAAAAAATTAAATGGAATCGGACCACAAGCCATTGAATTCTTTTTCATGGCTGCCGGGATAATTAAAAAAAATTCTTGTACAGGGTAGGAGCAAAAGTTCGTAGCATCCTTAAGGTGATTTCGAAGACCATATTCAGATATTTATATATAGATTTATTTTATGTATTTACGTATATTTATTTCTGCCAGATCACTCTACGAGCGTTACTGGTACTTTCTAACCCAGTTCTACATGCCGCCTGATTGAGTCAACGGCAACTAAACCAGTTTCCCCACCAGGCATTTCTAGTTAGGAGAGTGGCTAAACAGCCAGGATGATTAAAAACGAAGCCCTTCAAATGGCGGATGAACAGGTCAATAAGCATCTTGTAAAATGACGTAGCCTGAGCACCATAGCACCATGACTATGCATGCAGGCACCTCTTTCAATCCAAATATATAGACAAAACTGGTTAGCTGCTCCAGCTACGCAGCGACCCTACGACCACTTTAGGTCATAGAAGTGATGATGGTAATGATGACAGAAAAAGAAAATCTTAATTGAAATATATATATATATATATATATATATATATATATATATATATATATAACTAGCCGAGGTACCCTGCGTTGCCCGAGTGTACATGGCTGCAACCGCATCACCCAGTAAACACGCACCTTTGTCTAGAAATGTCTGCTTGCGTCCCCGCTTTCATGCATCATCCGTTAGTATACTAAGCTATCCCCACTCATCTTTTTTTACGGTATGTCCTTCGCAAGTGTTTGATTGTTCTTAATAAAGTAATTCCATCGATAAAACCTTCTTGTGTGGCCATTGCTCGGGGTTAAATTGTTTCAATGTTTTAGATATTCAGCAAATTTCCTATGGCCGTAACTTACAAATAGTATGGAATTTTTCACAAATCTAATAATAAAACAAAAACAGGGATGAAGCGACAAAGCTTGATTCAACTGCAAGTGAAAATACATGAACGCCCCCCTCTTTCTTCGCACGTTTACTGTAAAGCTGGGGTTAATAAGAGGATCTTTAGGAATTTTTCCCTTTTAAAGCTTCAATAATTCTTCTCAAGCAATCTTTGCATTAAAGTTTGTTCGAATACCAATTTAGAATGGAATCATATGAAGAAACTATTGGCTAAATGACAAAAGTTTGTCGCAGATTTCGTCCACTTAAATGAAATAATCTAAACCAAACATTCATGCAAGACGATTTGTGTGTCATATGTAATTTAAATGGCAAATTTTACATGGCAAAGTATCCAATGGAAAACCAGGGAGTTATGAACGAAAAACGGGCTTTTGAACAGTTTTTCGTGGTTTCTCGTTATACGCGGACTAGAGCAGGACTAAAACTGCACTATCTTATTTCTTGCATGATGGCAATTTTTTTGCGACATGTTTCAAGAAAATTGGATAAAAAATGAGTAAGTTATTCAAGTTTTACTTTAAGTTGTAAGAAAAAAAATTTTTTCACAGTTTTCTGCAATTTTTTGTGTGAAACCAATGTCGCAAGAAAACTATCAAACGCTCCACATAAACCTCGTAACATGAGCTGATGTTTTGCATTAAGTGAAAAGAACTTCAGCTCTCCAGCAAAAATTTTCTTCGCGTGTAACTTTGCCTTGGTTTTTGCAAAAAGTCGTAACTACCTTCAATTACATCGATTTTTCTGCTAAACCCGAGGGGATGCCTAGAGATTGAAAAGTTGGTCTTGACCTAGAATAAAATTGTGTGTGTGTAAAATTTCATCGAAATCTATAGAGAAACGTGGACCTGCATAAATAGCATACCCACACAAACACAGAGACGGACACACAGATACAAACATCTAGATATAGATATAGATTACGAACATTAATCGTATTATTCGGGTTGCATAGGCGTGAGTTTGGCTGCCAGTTCCCAATGTGGAGTTCAATTTGCTGCTTGGAGTTCTTTGTGTTAAATTTTCAATAGATCCTGGAACTGAAGTAAAGCTTGCTTGATTGGCCATTTCTGCATTACTTCTCAGTTGGCAGGATCCCTTTATCATGAAGCAGGCGGACAGCGACTTTTTCATTTCTTGGCAGTCCCCAAAGATTCATTTAGCAGTCTGAGAAAAAAATAAATACCATATCTAATTTTATAAAAAAAAAAAAAAAAAGTAACGACGGATGATACGCATATACAAGCCAATAAATTCCTTAAGCATCCCTTTCGTACTAATGCGGGTGTCCCCCAGGACTCTTATTGTTTATCATACTCTGTTTTTAATTTTCATTAATAACTTTCCTGATGATATCAGCTCCCAATTTGGTATCTACGCCTACCTCGATAGTAAGGTTAATTAGTTCGACAAATTTTAATGGCAGTCGATGTCCAAAATGACCTCAAATCCATTGTTAACTAGGCAAAAGATGGTTTGTTAGTGTTGTGGATTCTGGGTTGAAATCCGGTACCAATAAATAACAAACGCCAGGAATTAATATATTAAAATAATGTATTAACGTAATAATACAAACTGGTAAAGCAGGTTAGTAGTTCCAGGAATACGGGTTAGTAGCAAAATATATATACAGTCTTTGGTATTCAAGTATCGCTGTATGACTTCTTACTGAGTCTACGTGCTCGCTCACTCTGACTCCTACAACGCTGTTACCTCACCCTCACTCTTCCGGTTACCTACAACCTTTTACTCTGTCACTCTGGACTCGACCCGACTCCTCGGTCTTGCTCTTTCTTACTCTCGGGTCTTCCCGTGGCAGTAGTATATGTATCTACTGGGTGAGTCCATTTGTGTAAAAAGGGGTGGACCCCTCAACGGTTAGCTTTAACGCCTCCCAAATTAAACTTCTCTCCATTAATCATCTGAGAGACTCATCTCTGCCTTCCATTAGCATGGCTGATGCTAATCTCCAGGAAAGTGACCCGTTGCGCATCTCGTGCTAACGTTCACAGAAATGACATGAAACAGAAAGACTATATTGAATCCATTGTTGGTTCACTGTATCGTAAGAGATCATTTTTATCTCCAGAATCTATCTTACATAAGTCTACCATTTTCCTGTGCTTAGAATATTGCTGTCGCATATGGTCCGATGCTCCTGCTATTTATCTTGATAAAAGCCAAAGAAGAATCAGCAATATTATTAGTCCTAATCCAGCGTCTCGGCTTTAGTCACTTTTCCACCGCCGTAAGTCTCTCTCTCTCTTTTTTTTTTTTTCTATAAACACTTTCATAGTAATTGTTCGGATTAGCTCTTCGCTAGGGTACCTAGAACTTTTTTTAAAAATTTAAGCGCAGTATCAGACTGGCGTCAAGATCTTATCAATTTACAGTTGAGCTGGCTAGATGTAATCGTAAGTTCTATGCTATTTCTTTTCTCGCACTTCTCGCTTGTGGAACTTCTTTCCGGCTAGACGCTTTTCAGTCAACTTTAATCTGCAAAAATTTAAATGCAATGTCAATTGCTATCTGCTGTCCTCCTGATTACTCTTCCCACACATTATTAATGTTTCTTTTCCTAATTCTTTCACACCCTGTAACCTCTGTGTCTCCGTGAAATTTCTACCTTAAATGGGATGAAAACCGATTAAATATATATATATATATATATATATATATATAGATAGATAGATAGATAGATAGATAGATAGATAGATAGATAAAGAGAGAGAGAGAGATGTAGAGAGAGAAGCACGGTAGATAGCGGCTTAGATTGAGGAATCGGAAAGCCGAGTTCGAATTCCATTGGAGTTCATTACATTCACTTGCGTGCCTGGGTGCATCCATCTCTTCTTTCCCCAGCTATGGGTAAAATAACGGGGCAGACTGGGTCTTATAGCCTTAGGTGGCAACCGGTCTAGGAGACGTACAACTCTTAATTCAAAACTTGAGAGCGCACTGTACAGACCGAAGCTGACCCATACCATATTCCGTGGTCTTTGGAATATTTATACATGAATATTGTTTCTTTTAAACATGTTTCTATGAATGTCACAAAGAAGCAAAATCTTGTAAGTTCTTTTTAAAGTTTTTCTAATGTTCATACAGTTTTATTTGGGGGGGGGAATTCAAGATCACGGAAGTAATAAACTAAATATACAACAGGGGTCACATACAAGAGGACCTCACGAAATCCATCTCCGTAACATTACCTGAAAGAACAGGTGCAAAAGAATGCGAACTCCATCGGATAATCAGTTTAAGGGGGCCACATAACCAACCTAATGATGTGAATCCTGATGAATAAAACGCGAAGCGGAATTAGACCGAAAATAGAACAAGAAGATTGTGTCTATGTCAAGGACACCGGGACAAGAAATGTGTTATTCAGGATCAGAACAATATCAAAGAGAGCAATACAAATGCAGAAGGATGTGCACTTATGTTTTATAGATTACGCAAAAGTATTTGACAATGTACAGCACAAGGATTTATTTGAACTGCTAGGTTTGGTTTACAGCATATCAACCACAGTGAGTTATTTAATGCCGACAAGATATTTAGGATATGTTCCTATGAATAAAACATGTATTCTTTGTCAGAAATCAGTTTGTAGATCAGGCTTCATTGGCGTAGTTTTGTAAAGAGGGTATGTAGAGTGTCTGGTTTGGTTTATTTCGTTTTACGGCATATCAACCACAATAGGTTATTTAATGCCGACAAGATATTTAGGTTAGGTTCGTATGAATAGAATATGTATTTTTTGTAAGATATCAGTTTGTAGATCAGGTTTCATCGACGTATTTTTGCAATGAGGGTTTTTTTGTCGAGAGTTAAATGTATTGCTGCAAATTTTTATATAAATATATTAAATATATTACTAGTAATTTTTTTCAAAAATGTATTGCTGTTAATAATTTTTTTCAAAAATATATTGCTGGTATTTTTACTATAAAAACCTTTATTTTAGTTTCATGCTGTTTTGACCCCAGTTTGGGTGTTAACTATTTGCCCATAGCTGGGACCCTAACTGGTGCTACCACCCCGGGTCAGTGTGAACATGGGAACAACATCAATTAAGAGGTGGTTCCATACTTCTCAAAACCTCCTGCTCAGAGGCCTTGCTGCCGGATGTAGTTTATCGTCTTACCCAGGACATTGAACTGCTAGGAAAACTCTATCTATCTGGAAAGAATGTTATAATAATCCAGAATTTATACTGGGAGTAAACCGCCTTCATACGGATAGAAAATAAACTGAATAACTATACACAAAGAGAAAAGAGCATGAGACAAGCTTACGTCTTCTCCCCAGATGTATTCAACCTCTACAGCGACGCTATCCTAAGGGAACTGGATATCCTAACATAATTTATTATCGGTGGGCCTAAACTTAACAATATAAGATACTTATATGACACTGTTTTGATGGCTGACACGGTAAAAAAACTACAGAACTTCTTAAACAGTGTAGTAGAAAAAAGTGAGATAAAAGGACTATCAACATAACAATTTCTAATGGTGACTCTAAAAAATACTGATTACATCATGTAAGGTTTCAAATACAGATAGAAGCAGTGACTATTAAATTTTATTTAACAAAAGAAAGCACCAGTATTATATCAATTTCTAAAGGCAACTAAAAAAACTTTGATGGTCTAATGTAAGCGTTCAAATATCCAAGTCAGCCGTGAATAAGCTAGATTTAATTTTATTTATCAAAATAAAGCTTTGTTAAGGACACTGGAACAATAAATGCAATATTCATGATTAGAACGTTATCAGAAAGAGCAATTCAAATACAGAAGGATGTGCACTTATGTTTTATAGATTACGCAAAAGCATTGGACAAGGTAAGGCGCAAGGATCTATTTGAACTGCTAGGAAAACTCGATCTACTTGGAACGGATCTTAGAATAATCCAGAATTTATACTGCGAGCACACGGGCTGAATATGGATTAAAAAAATACATTGAGTAGCTATAGGAAGGGGCTTGAGACAAGAATACCTCTAATCCACAGATTTATTCAACCTATACAGCGGCTCTATCCTAAGGGAACTGGAGGTCCTATCAAGATTTATTATCAGTGGGCGTAATCTTAACAATATTAGATATGCAGATGACGCTGTGTTGATGGCCGACTTTTTGGACAAGGTGGTAGAAAAAGGATTAACCATCAAATGTAAGACAGAATCAGTAAAAGAAAATGTCATCAGCAAAAGAAAATGTCATCAGCAAAAGAAAATGTCATCAGCAAAAGAAAAAGCCCAAGTTACGAATTGGATATATAAACATCAAGCAGGCGCAGAATTTCAAATATCTGGGAAGTGTTTTAACAGAGAATGGAGACTGTGACACCGAGATCCAAATACGCATTGGACTAGCAAAAGAGTCATCCTAAAAGTTAAGCAAGTTGCTTAGAAACGAAAATGTTTCGTTAGAAACAAAGAAAAGAGTGCTGCATTCCTATGTGGTATTCATTCTCTTGTATGGCAGTGAATGTTGAATAATTTATCTAAGGATGAGGGAAAAACTAGAAGCAGCTGAAATATAGTTTTACAGAAAGACACTGAAAATTCTATGGAGTGAGTGAGTAAGCAACGAGGAAAATGACAACGAAAAGAGTTCTGATGCAATCTATTATCAGGAAATGACATCTAATGGTTCCATTTGATGTTCGGTCTTGTAAGTAGCATCCACTTTAACTGAAGGGGAACAGGAAGTGTGGGAATGGATGGAGGATTTTGGATATCAAGTGGCACGGATGAGCAAAAATACAGGCAGCAGAAACGTTGTTCTGCAGAAGGATGCTGAGATTTCCATGCACGGGGCGAGTAATCAATAAAGAAAATAACAACAGAAAGAACACTTTTACTCAAAATAAAGAAAAGACACATAAGGAGGGCTTGGAAAACTTAACCCTCACGGAGTATCAGTCAGTCAGTTGAGTGTCATGCGTGAGACACGCTTAGGCGATCATATATCTTTCGATACATGACTGACGAGGCAGATCTTTTCCAGCGGTAGGTTGCCATTTCTTTCTGCGGTAGACCAGTTGCCATCTAAAGCTATAGAACCCGGTCTGTCCTGCTATTTACCCAAAACTGGAGGGGAGAAAAAGACGATTCATAGCTTTCCCAAGGGTATTAGCACGTAAGTGAATGTAATGTATTCGACTGGAATTCGAACTCGGCTCTTGTCTTGAATTGTTTTATATAAAGATCATCGATAATTTTTAATTGCCGTCTGTAGACGTATTTCATCAGAATAATGTGTTATCAACCAGAATTTTTCTAATTGCAGTAGTTTCTGGATCCAAGATGCTTTGTATGAATCCTCTTCTTCTCCTCCCTAGCTATGGGTAAATAGCAGGGCATACCGGGTTCTATAGCCTTGGATGGCAAATGGTCTAGCGTAGAAATAAATGGCAACCTACTGCGGGAAAAATCTGCCTCGTCAGTCATGTATCGAAAGATACATGATCGCCTAAGCGTGTATCACGCATTGCATATAACTGACTGACTAGTTATTCCTCGTTTGGGAAAGGGTTGTTGCCATGTGGCCAATGTAGATTATCGGTATATGACAAATGACGCAGTCTTTTTTTTATTTTTTAAAGTATAGTGTAAATTTTACCCATTTGCTATTGCCTTCTTTTAATCATTTCATCCCAAGCAAGGTGGGAATGACACTAGTACACAGGGGTTTACAGAGAGTGAAAGTGAAAGAGAAAACGGAGTATAGAGAGGATTGAAAAAAGGACAAAAGATTGATGCGATTCAAGAAGACAGAAGATGACGATTGACATTGCATTTAAAGTTTTGAAATTGTAGTTATGGGGGAAGCAAGTAAAAGGAAGGGAGATAAACAGATGGGTGAAATGTATTGTCGTGTGATATATGTAAACAAGTAATATTAATTTATACTATTTACATTATTCACGCTATTGTCGTCATCTTTAGTGCCAGTAAAGATGAGGGCAACCGCCCTAACAATGTAAACAGTGTAAACAGTTACAACAGCTCATCTCGGAAATATAGACAGAAGTAATATTAAATTCAACCGATGGATATGTTTGTTTAATTTTTTTATTGGATTTTTTTTTTTAATTTTCGAATTAATTCTTACTTATCCGGAGCAAAATTGGCAATAAACCTACAAGGTTTATGTTTTTCTATCTGTTTTATTCGAATTTTTGTCACCGGATTACTCTTTATCAAGAACTGAATGTTGTTAGATTCGTAGACAAAGGTTTTCTTGTTTACCTCATGTCATTTTCTTTTCTTTCTTTAAACATTACATTTGTTACCAAAATGTTCGTAATATGTTCATATTTCTTTGATAAATATACTGTTAATTTCAATTCATAATATCTGTTTTTATAAGAAATATTTACAGTAACGTATTTAATGCTGAATTAAAATAGCCGGTAAATAGAAATACAGATGTTAAAAGTGGACCTGCACGTTTTTTTTTTTTTTCCTCCATGATTCCAGTTGTTTTAATGTGCATACAAAGAATGATTTTATTTCATAGTGTTCAAATTATTTAGACAATATATTCTTTGCTAGATTGATTCTCCTGTCATTTTCTTTTTCTTTTTATTTTGAATATTACATTTGTTGCCAAAATGTCCGTCGTTAGCATTATCTTGTATCCCAGAATTTAATATCTTCTTTGCTGATCGCTTCCTTCATGATGATAGCGTTGATGACTAAATTCGCCGCTAGCGTGAAGGTTCAGTTGCACCAAAACCTGCTATGCAAGAGTTGTTTGTAGATGAAAGAAATAAAGAATAGAAGAAAGTGCCGATGGCGTAAATTTGTTTAAGGTGGACCTCAACTTGCCAGGAAATGATCCACACACTCGATTTCACGACAATTCTTCTACGGCACATACGGAATGTTCGTAATATGTTTATATTTCTCTGATAAATATTCTAGGTAAATTTCAGTTCTGCTTTTATGAGAAATATTTACCGTAACGTATTTAATGGTGGCTATTTTATTATGTACATTATGAAGATGCATATTAATATAGTTAGTGATATTAATCTTTTGATTCCAGATTGGAATGAGCCAAAAGAGAGATTGAACCGGAAAAGCGAAAGAAGATATGTTATTGAATGATGGAAGCAGATCTCTAGAAATTGCACAAATGTTGAAGAGAAATCAGAGACTAATCAGGGAGTAATCAAGGGATACTCAGAGAGTAATCAAGAATTAATTAGAAGGTAATCAACGATTACAAGAGAGTAATCATGGAGTAGTCAAAGGGTACTCGGAGAGTAATCAGAAAGTAATCAAGGAGTACAAAGAGAGTAATCATAGAGTAATCAAGAACTAATCAGAAATTAATCAGGGAGTAATCAAGGTGTACTCAGAGAATAATCAAGGAGTAACCAGAGAGTAATCAAGGACTACGAGGAGAGTAATCATGGAGTAATCAAGAAGTAATCAGAGATTAATCAGGGAGTAATCAAAGACTACTCGGAGAGTAATCAGAGGGTAATCAAAGAGTACGAAGAGAGTAATCATGGAGTAATCAAGAACTAATCAGAAATTAATCACGGAGTAATCAAGGAGTAACCAGAGAGTAATCAAGGAGTAACCAGAGAGTAATCAAGGACTACGAGGAGAGTAATCAAGGACTACGAGGAGAGTAATCATGGAGTAATCAAGAAGTAATCAGAGAGTAATCAGGGAGTAATCAAGGGGTACTCGGAGAGTAATCAGACGGTAATCAAAGAATACGAAGAGAGTAATCATGGAGTAGTCAAAAAGTAACCAGAGATTGATAAGGGAGTATTCATTGAGCAATCATTTAGTAATCAAGGAGCAATCAAAAATATATATAGCAACCAAACTACCGCTTTTAAATAAACGTCACAATAAGAAACTTGAGGTTTAGGCGAAAATATACAGGATAACTGATTTCTTAACAGGAAATTTTACTGATGAATGTAGACCAATAATTAGACAGGCCTGATGGTAGGATCCTTCAAAGAAATAATCATTGAAACATGACGTAGAAGGCATGAATATATGGAGCAATGTTTTGGGATAGTACTGAAGTCAGTAAAATCAAACGTCTCTTTAATTTGAAAGATGGCATCAAAATAAATGCAGACAGCTATTGTAAGTTCTCGAATAAGACGATTTTGAATGCTATAGGTTAAAGCCAGGAAGCATTTTACTGGAAGATATACTCATGCATGACAATATTCTGCAAAATTAATTATTTCCCATCGTGCTAAAGACATCAGACTAATGGAATTACTCCACCTTAATCTAATGGAAAATATGTGCTCCATCATTAAAAGAGATTTATTTGAGAATGAAAGAAAATATTCAAGAAAAGAATATCTTTTCGAAGCAAGAAAACTGCAGCAAGTAATGATAAAATCGATACTGTAGGCAATAACAAACCTTTAAGGATATGAAACTTCTCGTGGAAAACGGTAACTGCACAATCGATAGAACTACTAAATAAAAATTTTAAAACTTTGCTACAAATTTATATGAAACTTAACCAGAGAAGCGAGTAAAAATCATTTACATTTTCTGAACGGCTTATTTCTTAAATTTCTAAACAGCTCTTCTTTAATCTTCAAAACGATTGGCGGGAAAATTGCACGTTGTAAATATATTTTCTAGCAAAAGATTTTCTCAAGCGAAAACGTTTATGTGTATTTGGCTTTCAATAAAAATATCAGTTTGGTTATATTCGTTTCCTTACATAAGTTTTTTGACAAAAACTTAAATTTAAAGCAATAATAAATAGGATATGAAACTTTTTGTGATAAACAGAGTATTTTCTATCCAAGATGTGCTTCAAGCTAGAGTTTGAAATAACACATTTTCATTACAACTTAATTTGTGTTATTGGCATTTTATTGGTTGTCATTGTAGTTCCCATTCGAAAATTGTTCTTTAGGAAGGTTATAAAATATTTTTTATGCTTGGGGGTTCCCACAATGAAGCGTTTGTTAAATTTATCGGGTTAAATTGGGGTAATATGAAAAAAGGTTAGAGTATTACTTCAAAAAAATAGACAAATATTGGTAACAGATATATGGATTCGTAATAAAGAAATAAAAATGATTTTGCCAATGTATCGCAGCATATATTCTAAAACTGAGAATGATACATGGAAATAATTTCGAAATGATTTTTTTGCTAATCAATCAAGATTCAAGGAGTTATATTTACATAACCGAACACACAAACGCGCACACGTACATACATACGCACACACACACAATATATATATATATATATATATATATATATATATATATATATATATATATAAAATTGATTTTACTTTATATCATTATTGTATTATTCTTATTATGATAAACGTTATTTTTAGTCGGCAAACAAAAAACACGAATGTGTGTGTATGTGTGAATAAGTGTGTATGTATGCTTGCGTTTATTTGTATATTTGTATGTGTGTGTGTGTGTGTGTGTGTGTGTGTGTGTGTGTGTGTGTGTGTGTGTGTGTGTGCGTGCGTGCGTGTGCCCACGCGCGTGCGATTGGTTGCTGAAAAGTTAACGGTTTGACTCTGCTTGCCCAAAATCTGAAAAAAATTGCCCAAAATTAGAATTTGATTGGGAAGAGTTTCTTGTCCGAGCCGAGAATATTTCAGCATTCTCTCGTGTATATATATATATATATATATATATACTAGCAGCATGGCCCGGCGTTGCCCGTGCTTGATTCAAAAATCGTACAACACATACAGCAATCGCTATCACTTGACTTAAAATATTTTTGCCCTTCCTTGCCTTTTTAAAGGAGTGCCCTTTGCCGTGATGATGTTGCTACATGCCTTACTTCTTGCCTATCTCACACTGCGAATTTTTTCTAAGCTCTATACTAAACATTAAATCTGTTACAAGAAAAGAACTAAACAAAATGAACACAAAACGATCAGCTTTAAAAAAGGACTCGTAAATGGAAAAACCGAATGAAAAAAGAATGTTAACAACAAATACTTTTCATATCCAACCCAGTTCTGCGGAATCAGAATCAACGTTGAGTTTAAGCAAGCGAATGAGCCATACAGATTTAAATTTTTCCCACTTGTGACGAATGCAGCTATCGATTTTTTTTTTTTTGCATGCTAGCATGCTAGTTAACATTCGTGTCAGTCAGCTGTTGGCTCTCATGCTGGCCAATCGAATCTTCCTGCCTATTCGTGGCAGCCAGCTATTGGCTCTCACTCTGGCCAGTAGAAAATGGCCGCAAACTACAAGAAGCCAGATTAGAATTCCACATGCGAGAAGTGCGAGAGAAGAAGCTTTTAACATGAAGCTGAACGTTACATCGAGCAATTTCAACTGTAAAATGATGTGACCTAGCTGCCAATCTTGAAATGCGCTTGAAATTATAAAATCTAGATACCAAAAAGTCAAGCTCATCAGCACAATTACAAATAATGATTGAATGCTCTCCATATACATATCCACAAGTATATATACAGGGTGATATGGATAAAGTGTTGTATATATTATGCAGAAATGAAAATAACACTGACATTTCATTTTAACAGATATATTTACGAGAATTACACAAAAATATCTTGAAATACTAAAAAGTAAATTTATTCAATAAAATCGCCATTGACTTCAAACGAGGCCTCCAGACGACTTCGAAATTTCTTGTAACTTTTCAGGACGGTCTCCTTGTTTAAGTTGGTGAATGCTGCCATAACCCTTCCTTTCAGTTCATCGTTGATGTTACAAGGAATTTTGTTAATCTCTCGGTCTGACTGTGTTTGGAAAAGAAAACATTCCTATAATTTTAGATACATACATAAAACAATCCATATATTCAGTTAAAAGTAAAATAAAATTCATCCTTAATAATGGCTAAAAGTATATCCGAAAGCGCTTGGATATATAAAACATTCGGACAATTTTTATATAATTTATGTCCATGAAAAATTATATAAAATATTTAACCACAACAACTTGTCAGTTGTTTTTAACAAATTTTGCATAAAAGAGGTATTGCTGCCCAAATACACAATTATATATATATATTTTTTTTTTTCTGTAGGTCACTGCTACCAGCAAACAGATTTTTTTCTCCTGATGATGGCCATGTTGGCCGAAACTAGTCGAGGAAATCTAAATGAAATAATAATAAAAACGAAAGAATATTAATATACAACCCAGTGTGTCTGAAGATTTTAATTTAATATTTTTTATTGTTCAAAATAGATGTGTGTATGTGTGTTTTCAAAACTTATTGATATATTTGAGTAATGGCTAACAAGCTTGTCTTGTATGCGATTACAGACAAAATAATATCTATTAAATATTCCCCTCAGGGAGCGCCCTACACGGTGGGCGGGGATCTCGTTTAGAACAAAGCGAAGTTGAATAAATATCGTTAGGTAATTATTTCTTTTTTTATTTGTACTAATTGATTCCCAGTGACATCCTTTGCGCAATGTTAGGGAAATCTTAGCAGTGTCTTTATTACTTTGGAAATGAATCAATTGTAGAATGTTGTTTAGAAGCCTTAAAAGAATTCAACAGTCAATTTTTTCCCAAACAAAACAGCCGGTTGAACATTAACTAGCAGAAATAAATATCGATCAGCACTTAAATATTTATATTTCCCTTTTCGTTCAATACAGGAAAAATCATTTTGGGGACAAAATACTCAGTGGCGACGAAAAATAGAATTTTTATGAAAATTTCTTATAAAATTCTAAAAGAAAGGAACAAAATCTACACCAAAGCTGAATTTCCTGGAGAAACATTCGTCTCGAGGCTTGCTGGAATTCAAAGGGATTTCTTCGTGACGAATTGTTAGAACGAGGATAAATTAGTAGTGCACAAGATTACGGTGAGCAACTGGCGCATTTGAATGACACGGGGAAAATATTATTTTTATAAGCACAGAAGTCGAGTGGTGATTACAAACTTACAAACTGCTGAAAATTTTTGCATCAACCAAATATGACGGAATATATTATTTAATTAAAAGGTGGCGTAATATCACAGAAAACCAGGAAAAATACTTTGAATGAATAATGATGCAATGGATTTATATAACAGATTTGGTCTTTAAAAAGGCTTAAGAGATACACAGCAACATTTGGAAATGCATTGAAAATGAGGACAACATTACTTTCAATAGGTAAGAATTAATGTATTTATGACAGGATTGGGATATTGGATATATTATGTATACTCAAATTTTTACGCTCTGTGCTTGCATGCACTTTAAGAATGAAACATTTTATTCGTTCATTTATAATTGTATGCAAAAGTATAACGTGGCGAAAGTTCGTAAAAAGCTAAGATTTGATAACGGAATGGATATTATTTTTCAAAAACTGCTCAAAACGTTTAAATCCCTTACACATTCACTTAACACTTGATGAAAGATCTTGTCTTGATTGTATGTTCTCCGCCTCTCATCGGGTTTCTTTTCTTTTCTTTCTTTTTTCTCCAGATTCATTTATTGCTCATTTTTCTACTCTTTCTCTTTTCTTTGATTCCTCCCTCTCTGTCTATCTATCTATCTATCTATCTATCTATCTATCTATCTATCGCTTTTAATTTCACGTGTCTTTTCTTATTCATCCATTTCCTGTTCATGTCAGGGAGACAAAAGAGGAAACGAGTCAGCAAGGAAGAAACAATTTACAAAAGTGGAAACTGAGGGAAAGAGAATAATTGAAAAAAATCTAAAATGTTCCTTTCATTTTTTTTTTCCATCACAATGTGTTTTTATAGAAGAAAACACATCTACAATGTTTATTACATTTTCCGTTTAATTTTTCATTCATTTTCTCGCGCATGCGCGTGTGACTCTCATGAACATCGTTTTCTTCGTGTTTTTATCATTTATTTTATCCTTTCGTTCTCTTTCAACTACTTCACTCTATGTTGAAGTCATAAAATAGGAACATCAAAGAACCTCCTTCAAAAGAAGATGAGAAAAATCTACTTATGAAGAGAAAGAGCCTGAAATTGCTCCCCCTGAAACAGTAATAGTAATATTTACCGTCTCCTTATATGGAAAATTTCAGAATTCATAGACCTAACATCCAGTGATGTTGTCGGTTGAAATATATAAAATATTTCTCTTAAAACAATTTTGAAGGAAATATGATGAAAGTGAATTTGTACATTTGTTTTTGTTCTTGAAAATGTACAGCAAAACTATTAAACACTTTATTTATGGATTGTTTATTTACAAGAATAATTTTATATTTGTATCATTCTAAAAACTACTATTATTTGTAAACATTATTTGTAAGCATTCTAAAAACTACTATATTTGTATCATTCTAAAAACTACTATTATTTGTAAACATTATTTGTAAGCATTCTAAAAACTACTATATTTGTAACATTCTAAAAACTACTATTAAGCACTTTATTTATGGATTTACAAGAATAATTTTATATTTGTAACATTCTAAAAACTAATACAATTAAAACTAGTGTAATGTAATATTTATCATTTACCAATTTCTAAAGGAATAAATATGAGAAAATTTTTTTTTTTGCATCCCCCCCCAAGCAAGGAGGGAGTGCTTCGAGCACGCAAGGAGTTACAGAGAGTGAAAGTAAGAGTAAAGAGGCAGTTTTTGTGAAAAGGATAAAGAGAAGGACAGGGATCAAGATCAAGGCATCAGAAGATGTCGATTGACATTACATCTTCATTTTTGAAGATTATACTTATCATGGAAGCAAGTAAGAGGAAGGGAGTTCCACTGTCGGGAAGTGCGAGAGAAGAATCTGTTGGAGTAGAAGAGGCGGTTACATTTAAGAGTTTTCGCAGTAAAAGGATGGGACCGAGTAGCACGCTTAAATTCATGCAGTTGGGGCACCAGTGAAAATAACTCGTCAGAGCAGTTGCCAAAAAAATATTTGTAGAAAAGACAGAGGGAAGCCACATCACGTCTGTAAGAAAGTGACTGGAGTCGAGATGCCAGGTTAGGACCTATTACATTGCATATACTTTCATAAATTTATAAACATTTACTAAATTATTAAAATATGTGAACCAACTATAAGGAAATCATTATTATTTACCATTTTATTATGTTCGAATCAATTGGTAATTAGCTATTGTTTTACCAACCATTACAATAAAGATATAATAAATAAATACTGTTTATTATTTTTGTTGCCAATTCGCAAGAACAAAGAAAATGTATAAATTCAGTTATATATGTTTAAGTTTTATTACAATTACAATATTGCCGAGGAGTGAAGACAGTTAAAATAATGGTAGTGTCAATGAAAAACAGACATTCCGGTTTTTTTGTTGTTGTTGTTGTTTTTTGTTTTTGTTTTGTTTTATTTTTTGTCCAAGTTTGCCAATTTTATTACTAAAGTCGAGATTGCTATAAGACACAAAGTTTCAAATTTAAAACAAAAGTGTAGATTTTCAACGAGAACATCCACAAACATAAAAACATATTAGCGCTTTCTTTAAAACCTTTGCATACGTCCATCTTCATATCTTTTAAATCGTTAATTTCATCAATATTACCAAGTATCATTCATTAGACCATTCTGAATGATCAGTTGACTATGTGAAGCTCTTATCATGGGGTACACAGAACTGATCAATTCATAATGTATTCTGATTAATGTTATTTGTCCTGATCTGACATCTCGGCTTCAGTGCATTTTCTACTGACGTAACGTGGCTTCCCTGTGCCTTTTCTATAAATACTTTCATGGTAATTGTTCTGATGAACTTTCCGTTACAGTTGAAATGCCAAGATGTAATTGTAAGTTCTATGCTAACAGTTTCTTCTATAGCACTCTTCGCTTGTGGACCTCTCTTCCAGATTCTTGCTTCCCAGTCAACTTTGATCTTCAACAATTTAAATGCAATGTCAATTGTTACTTTTTGTCTTCTTAATTCTTATTCATTTATTGTCCTCTCTCTTTGATAGTAGTTTTTCTCATATTCTCTAACACTCAGTAATACCTTGCGTCCTGTATATGTATAGATGTCCACTCGATTTGGGGATACCCGTTTACTAGGGCGGCTAGCCAATCCCTATTGCAGACGCTTTCTCAGGCGCATCTGTGTTTATTCAACAATGAGCCCACCTGTGGTTTATACTGAAACTATGCTGAGCAGACCTTAGTTACAGTTTCTGTGAAAGTGCGTGATCAACAATTTGAACAAGGCCAGCACGCTCAAGCCCTCGGGCACAATGACTTGTGATTTCGTGCTAGCACAGCTATCGACGGCTCCCAAGAGTTCCGTCTACCCAATTTCATTCACAAGACTTGGGTCAACCCGTGGTATGGTTTTTGGGCACTTTCCATAGGTGCCGCACACTGTGCGTTTTTCACTGATACAAGGGTTTTGGTACAGGGCAAGAATAAAGAGATCTAGGATATCGCATATAGATTTTGAAGGTCAAAAAGACCCAAATTCAAGCTTATTTCTGAGGAGATGTCTCTGTCCCAGGTTATCAGAACGCCGTCTCTCCCGCATACGTGTGCTCTCTCTTTCACTTTGCGTGAATATAAGGTTAATAGTATTTTCCGTTTTTATGACACAAAATAAAAGACATTTGGTATCAGTTTGTGTAAAAAATATAAGGTAACAGTATGTATAAGTATATATGGAGTATATATAATAGTATATATAAGTATATATATAAAAATATAAGGTAATAGTATATATAGGTATATATGGAGTATATATAATAGTATATATAAGTATATATATAAAAATATAAGGTAATAGTATTTTCTGTTTTTATAACGCAAAATAAAAGACATCTGGTATCAGTTTGTGTAAAAATCATCCGTGTATTTTAAAATATTTTCGGCTATCATTGGTCATATTCAAGAACTGGAAATTATATGTTATTGTTTGGAAAATCATGAGAGTGTATTTGAATTCATTTGTTTGTTTTTTATTGTTGTGTTTTTATGATAAATACGAGGGTCGTTATATGATAAATACGAGGGTCGTTCAAAAGCCTCACACTTAGCTGAATATTTTTGTTGTAGCAATACACTACCACTTCTTATAAAACTAGAAAAATTAATTCAGATTTCTGTCTTAGTTTCTGTGTAGGTGAGGCCCATACAAAGGCGAGAGGTGTGCGACATATCTAAAAATGAAGAAAACAGAGGCCTGAGCAGTCATAAATTACATGCAAAAAAAAAGGAAGAAAAAAAGAAAGTATGACACCCAAGGAAATCCATGTGGACGGGGTACAGACTCCCCTTCCTATGCAACTGTAAAGAAGTGGGGTACGGAATTCAAGCGGAGCAGGGACAGTATATAAGATGGCCGTCGGTGAGGTCGTCCAAAAACCTCAACCACTGATGAACAAGTTAATGTCATTCACCGTAAAAAGGGTTGATATTTCCAGGACACTTCTGACTAGCTTCCAGGGTGACCCTGATAATGTCCACACCTGGGTTCACCACTTGGAACTTAAATCAACGATTCAAAGAAAACACTGAAAAGACTCTGGTTCTCTAACCCCGAAGTAGTTCAAGCAGGCAGCGTCTGCTGAAAGGTGATGGATTTTTTTTCATCCAGAAGAGGTAATCAAGATAGACTACATGGAAAAGGGTAAAGCTATTAATGGACAGTACCTATGCATTAAGACGAAGGAAGCAATCAAGTCGAAACACAAAGGGAAGGTGAGGGCAGGTGTGCTCTTGTTCTAGGATAACGCGCCTGTTTAAACTGCTCAGGTTGCTTTTAATTTGTTACCCCCATCCCCCTTACACACCAGACTTAGCTCCATCTGACTTCTTTCTGTCAATTTCCTTGAGATGTCCTATATTGCTCACATGCTGACAATCATAATTTCTCTGACACTTTCACGTGGGTTTTGTTTGACTTGTTTTCCAGATGTTGATTGATAATTGCAGATGGACGTCCTCTACCGCCTTGATCTTCAAGACTTGTATCCACATTGCGGAAATTCAGAAACCAACGCCGTACTGTTCGAAGTGGATTCTTCAATCTATGCCCTGTTAACTTTGGCAGCAGTATGAGAAGCATTACGACCAAGCTTACACTCATAGTAAACGAATCTTTTCTTTTTTCATGCTAAAAATGATGGGTATTTAATGTTTTAAATTAAATTCTGTAAGAGGTTGATATAAAATAAGGAGGACACTTTAATCCTTAGAAATGAGTAATATGCAACTTTTATAATAATATATTAAAACAGAATGAAAAGGTCGATTTTTAAATTGGACAAACAAACTAATACTATTTTCCAGTGTATGCACAGCGCGCGTCAGGTATGTAAGAAGAGGATTCTGATACAGATTGAAAAGTACACTTTAATCATTAGGAATGAGTAATATATTTTAGGACAAATATTTATTAGAACACAAAAGGTTTATTTAAAAATAGGATATTATTTTACGAACAGCATAATATATTAATGAGATCATCATAATCATGTTGTAATGATATTCAATAATGAAGTCTGTATTACCAGATTTAGAATATAGTCTTTGGAACCGTTTAATATTTACCATCTGTTCGATCCAGGAAATCTCCATGAGAATTTCAGTAAAGTCGTGCCAGCCGTTCTGAAATATCATACTCACGTCTCACTGCGTGTGTACTTATGTGTGTATGGGATTTTCAATATAATTACATAAACGACAGCATTGAATACACTTCAAGTATTTTTTTTTTCAGCAACCAAATTAAGATAAAAGGCCTAGTCAGGTTTAAATCAGGTTTGTGTCGTTCCCAGCCTGGCATTGTGCCAAAAGATTTACTCATAGAATTTATTTTCGTTGGGAATAAAAAATAAAAAATTAAAAAAAAAAAAGTTCTTTAATCTATACGTCGGATGTTTCCCTTGTGTCTGGAAAAATCGCTGGCTTTAACCGAAATAAGAGCATTTTTAACACACTAACGCACCTCCCTTTATACTCTCTCCCTCTCACATACACCTCTCTCTCCCTCTCGCATACACCTCTCTCTCTCTCTCTCTCATACACCTCTCTCTCGTACATATATACACGCACAAGCATATATATATATATATATATATATATATATATATATATATATATATATATATAATAGGAGTAGATAGGTTTGCCAATCGTCTAGTTCACACTCCTCCCTGGTTTTTTAAACAGAGTAGAGCTTTATCCCTTATTTCTTGTTTAGAATTGGGTTTCCGGTTCCTCCTATAGTTTTTTCTTATCTCCCCTAAATGTTGTTCCGCCATCAATTTATTCATGCTCGCTAGGTATGTCATGCATTGTTTTCCTATGTCCTTCTTGCTTTCAATATATCGTCTGAGTATCAAATTTTCGAAGCTCGCTTTCCTCATTTTGTACCTTAGAAATTTCAGCTGTCTCTTCCTGATGTTAAGTATAAGTGTATAAGTGACTTTTTGCTTCCATTTTCTCTAAAACTTCGTCGTTGCTCACATGTTCAGTCCATCGCATTTTCTGCATCCGTCTGTTGAACGTAAAGTTAAAGTTTTTTTCTGTTGCCTCGCGTCTCTTCTTCATCAGCCATATAGAAGGACTGATATTACGTAACAGTTCAGTACAATTTTTTTTGTTTCTAACAATTTTTTTTTCTGTTTCTCAATACTTTGCTTAGCTTTTGGAAGGATAGCCGCCTGGATGCAGTCGCGATAAAAAGAAACTAAAAATGCACGGCCTATTTTCAATAGAAAACTCTCTAAACAACTTTTAAGCTGTACAGTCGCTTACCAAATAACAAAAACCGCATCATTTGAATACATCCAGCAGCAATCACAACAAAAATGGTTAACTAGAAGGGAAAATCATGATATACATAATCAAGAGGTTAACTTTCCACACAACCAAACCAATAGGTTTAGAAGGAATCTATCAATAATAGAAAGAGTGATATCAGTGAACTTCAGGTGTCTAATATCCTGAGAAAAAAAAACTATTTTGAAGAAAAACAAAATTATAAATTTCAGTCGCTAGTAACGTTAACTATCTGCTAAATGCTGTTTGGGAACGGCTAATTTCAATATTACTATTTTACTGCTATTTTTGACAAATTTAAATTCGTACAGTCAACGGGCTCTCACACGTTTTAGGCCACCATATTGATTCCACGTGTTAATATTGTAGGCACATTCTTCTGAAGTTTATCTAATGATGAATGTTGTGTGTAATTATTATGTTATCATTCAAAAGGGTTTATATTTAATAAAAATAAAACAAAAAAAAACAGATTTTAAAAAGTGAACACAGAAAATCGTGTGAACGTTTTGCTTAATTGATATAAAAGTTAGCTTCAAATCAAATTATAAAGCAGTTCTTGAAAGTCAATATCTCTAACACTGACGAATCAGATAAACTCGCTACCCACTGTACCTCGTGGGGTACTTAGCCAGTCACGCGAGTACGCTAACAGGCCTTTTTGGTAGCATTCATCTGCCGCCAAACGAAAACAAAATCTAATAAAGGTTGGTTTTTTATGTATTTTGATCAATAGATTTATTCAATACAGCACAAATCTCAAGGTTACATTTTAAGGCGAGTCATGCAAAAATAATTCTGTTCCCCGCATCGTCTTAATATAAAAGTGAGCTTTTTTTTTGTTTTTTGTTTGTTTGTTTTTTTGTTTGTTTGTTTTTTGTTTTTGTTTTTTGCTATATTTACTAAGAAATACATTTAGAATAGGAAAAACAGTTCACTTGGAATTTGATTTATTCTGGAAAATATCGCATAACACATATTGATCGATAATTATTATTATGAATATATTCAAATCTTGGATTATCATCATCATCATCATCATCATCATCATCTAATTCTTTTTTTATCCTTAGTTCCTTAGTTATCAAGTACGTTACGCCCTGCCAATATATCATAAATAATGGACTGTTCCGTTTTGATCGCGAGGAAAGACGGAAGAGATATATCATAGACGCTGTTTGGTTTCAGTAATAAAAAGAAAGAGAGAGAGAATTATTATTATTATTATTATTATTATTATTATTATTATTATTATTAAATGAAGTAGTGTCAATTATTATTAGTAATATAGCTTTCATTTTAATTTCATTTGCTTTATTTTAATGTATAGTAATATTAAATAGAATCCAATTATTATTGTTATTAATTCGTCCCAAACAAAGCGATAATGTCACTAAGGGCTACTGAGAGTGAAAGAGAATGAGAAAACTTTAGAAGGAACCAGAAACCCAGCCTTAAACGGGAAACAAGGAACAAACCTCTACTCCTGTTCAAAAGACCGGGAAAGGAATGTGAATCGGACGTTAAGCAAAGATTATTAGATGAAACATTAATGAATCATTATTTTTTTTTTTACTCATATGGCTTTCATATTAATTTTAGTTGCTTTATTTATACTAACATTATTAGTAGTAATATTATCTTGATATTTTCTTTATTATTAAATGAAACATTGTCAACCATTATCAGTTTGAGTAGTATTTCTTTCTCACTTGCTTTATTTACACCAATAATAATAGTATCAACAGTATTACTATATATTATTAATACATTATCGAATTCCGATTCTCCCAATTCCTCAACGGGCTTAGTATGAGCTATCGATTTTTTTTTTCTTCTCATAATAATCACATTTGAAATAGATTGACTTTCAGGGCTAAAAGCTTCCGAGTGCACAGCTATTTACTCATAGCCAAAAAGGAAGTGGATTCCTACATTTCTCAAGGGAATTAGTGAGAAGTTAATATAAGAAACCATGACTGATACTAGAACTCTGTTCGTCAATTCCATTTTTAGTGCCGATAATCGTTGTGATACTTTGCATTTTTTTTTTTTTTTTTTTTTTTTGCAGTGAAAGTAAAGTTAAACTAAATATGACTTAAAGTTATCATTGCGCGTCGTTGGTTCAAATCAATCTTCGTTGTTTTCAATTTTTTCTGTTTTTACAATATGTCAGCATTTTATCTTCCGGTTTTCATCTAGTGTCTGCTAAATTCTGGAATGTCGAATTTTTATCTAAGAGCACATGCGTGCCTACTCCCATATACGTCACGCCCATACAGAAGAATAAAGGTGTTGTTTGTTTTTCATCAAGCTTATATAAATTTGTAAGTTTTTTTTAATGTATCGAATAAGAAAAACTACGTTCAGTATAAGTAAAAAAAAAAAAGAAAAATATAGAAGTTTTTATTTCCTATTTTTTAATTTCCGGCATTAAGTTTATTAACTATTTTCTACCATTATTCTGCGCCATCTTTTTTATTTTATTGAGCAAACTACTCTCGATTACTTTTTCATCCTTCGCACAAATAACTGATTTTTTTCATTAAAGAATATTTTCGAGTGTTAGTCGCATTTTTAACTATTTAAAAAATATATAAGAAAACATTTTCTTCCACATTCAACGTTAGAATCAATAAAAAGAAAAACTATATCAATTTTGATTTATTTAATGATTGCTGATATGACAGCTATCAAAACGGATTCAAAAGCGATCTTTTTAATAAGATAAAATTAAACGTTCCCAATGACATCAAACAACTATAACAAAAATAAATTTTGGTCACCATAATATATGAAGTGAGAAGAATTAATTCCCAGAATGATTGCAATGTGGCGTTGACGTAATCAATCAGACCATATTTGTATACAAATACGTCTATATATTGTCCAACTACCGCTTTTTTAGACGTAAACCAGATGAGTGATTCTTTGATGAGCAGTAGAGGAAGTTGAGCGTGTTCCTGTTACACTGGTGACATAAAATTAGTCTAAGGAATCGGGAGTAGTAGAATAACATCGTTTTGTGTGAAGATTGGTAAATGTACTTGTAAAACCATAGTCCTATTAAAATGGATTGTGGTAGACATACTATGAAGAAATCGAATCTTCTTGGATAATACAGGTGTTGTTTCTTTGCAATGATGTTCACCAGGTCAATAGTGGCGGGGGGGGCAATGTGTACAATGACGCAAGAATTGAGCAGACAAAAGCCGAAAGAATAGATGCAAATGGGGATAGAGTGCGAACCCTGGTGCGTTCAGATTGAAGATTAAGTGAATTCCTGGTAGCAGAACAATTGAATATGAATAGAGAAGACATGACATTGTCTCTGAGCATGAAGCGTTACTAGTTCATGAGAAATTTATGGAAAAACTGGGCTATCCACTAGACGTGCCCACCTATTATTTTTTGGCTACTGGAAAACTTAATCTCAAGATAAAACGAACCACAGGCAAAAAGAGCCCGCTTGGAAGGCCCGCTTGGAAGTCAGAATTAACGCGAGAAATTAAAGTAATCAGATGTGAATTATCGATATTGGGTGAGATTTTCAAGAAATCCAAATGTTTCGACACGAAAAAGCCGAAAAATCAAGCAGAAATGAAAGATTAAAGAAGTAAATGAAATTCCACTAGTCAAGGAAATTCTTAAGCAGAAACTGCAAATAAAGACAGAGAGAATAAGGCGATATGAAAAACTCTGTAAGTTCCGCCCACAAAACCTAAACTATTTCAAGACCTCAAGAAATTCTACAGGGAAATTGGAAATACAGTTATAGAAGCCAAAAAAGTCGCTATCTATTGAAGAAGTGCAAATCTTTGAGGGAACATTTTAAGCCGACCAAAGGAATAATGAAGAATAAACCATTGCAAGAATGAAAATAATGGTCAAGAATAATGTAAGACAAGCTTTAAGAAAAAGCACCAAAATGGAAATCCTCATGAAATGACAACTTTTAACTCTATCATCTGTCATCTGTCCATAAAACCCTTGTGCAAATTTTATCAATACTAATTTATAATCTCAATGAAATTCCAGAATGGATCACTGTTGGTATTATATATTTCCTACCAAAAACGAATAAAACAGATGATCCAAAACTTATAGGCCAATAACATTTCTGTCCACTAAAATAAATTAACAAGTTTGAACTGTTACTGTATAGTTACTCTTTTGTCGACGAAAACAACACCCTTCTCCTGGAACAGAAGGGATGTTGAAGAGGGTCATATGGTTACAAAGATCAACTATTTACAAATAAAATTATCATAAAAAATTGCTAGAAAAAGGTAGAAATCTCAGCACAGTTTGTACAGATTACAGTAAAGCCTTTGATAACGTGCCATCCTCTTATGTATGTATGTATGTATGTATGCATGTATGTATGCATGCATGCATGCATGTATGTATGTATGTATGTATGTATGTATTATGTGGCATCCGTCGGTCTTGAGAGACCCTGGATCTGCGCCCAAAGAGTTATGCCTCAGCTGCTGATGGCGGTGCGGCATCTCTTATGTACAGGCTCACACGGGAGTAGCAGTCTCGGTTGCAACGAAAGCGAGTGAAGACACTCTACTCTAATGTCGTCATGTTTTCTTTCTTCCAATCACGCTTTTCCTGTTTCTTCTTCCCTCACTCCAGACATCGGTGTAAATCGCATCTCCAGTATAAGCGATCGTTGGCCACGTTTTTCCACTTCTCGATACCTATGTCCATTGCCCTCATGTCCTTTATTGTAGACGTCCTTGAAGTAAAAATGAGGTCCCTCTCTTGTCGGTGGCCAATTCCCCGAACAGAAGGACTTTCGGAATCCTCCCATCAGTAGACTCTTGCTTCCGGTGTTTTGCTGTCGAGGTAAGGTGACGCTGGAGTGTCCTCTTCAGAGCGCGGGCCTTGGATCCTTAAAGCTTTGGAAATGTAAAAAAAATCTCCTCTTTCCTTAAATATAGCAGGGGACCGTTATAATACTTTATAAATTAATCCCACCAAAGACACTGCCACTTCCAATCGTCTGAATATCCGACGAGGAATTTTTCAATGATACCTCCTGTGACCCCTCCTGTCTTGTCATGCCATAATCACCACTTTCCCATCAACTAAACATTAATAATTATGGATACAAATTAAACTTATTCTATATGGATGACCTCTAATATTTTGCCATATAAGACAATGAATTGAAAGGTCTCTTTAATACTGTAAAATGTTTCAGTGGTAACATCGGTATGGACTTCGGATTAGATAAATGTGCAAAAGTAACATTCAAGAAATGGAGAATTACCGAAAAACACTCAAGAGATCTCGAGTTTGTCACACAGATTAGGGAACTGGAGGAAGAAGAAGCGTATAAATACCCGGAAGTCAGTAAAGACGTAATACAGAATAACCAAATAAAGGAAAAAGTAAGAAATATAATACAGGTGTTTATGTGTTTGGTGTTAAATACCGAGTTGAATTCACAAAACAGTAAATCAGGTAAAAACACTGTTCCTTATGTTGATTGTCTGTATGTGTCCAGATCCGAAGGAGGTAGAGGACTAGTTCAACTAGAACCGTTTCACAAAACTACAACGATTGGTCTTTGAAGATACGTAGACACTACAGAAGATTGGATGATGGTCCATTTCAAAGAACATGAAAGAAATAAGGAACTTTATTCAGTAATAAAGGAATATAAAACTCGGTATGGTAGGATGGGCCAATAACTGCACTGGAAAATCTGCAAGTTTTATGGGAAGTAAACCGCAAGAAATAGGTATGAACACCATCCAGACCTGGTTGTGAACATACAACTTATAACAATATTATGGAACTTTACAATATACACATAGTAACAATCAAAGCTAAACACCCAGACATAGTGACCACAAAAACAGAACGTGTTTTCTTCTTGACTTGGTAGTTGTTGAAGACTATAATATAGATCTTTAAAAAACTATCAAAATGCAAGGAACATGAAATGGAAATCTAAAACATATGGCACATGAAGACGTCAATAATTCCAGATGGGGTTGGAGCCTTAGGTTTGATTGGAAAAGGTTCTGATATACTCATTATGGAGATCACTTATTGGAAATCCATTTTTAATAGACACAATTTATGTCCAGTCTATTGTATATATATATATATATGTGTGTGTGTGTGTGTGTGTGTGTGTGTGTGTGTGTGTGTGTGTGTGTGTGTGTGTTTGCTTGTGTTTGTGTGTGTGTGTGTGTGCGCGCACATGCGCACGAAGGAGAGCAGGCGCTGAAATTCTAAACTAATGATTTAACATTACAGCATCCGCACTGATTTAAAATTAATTATTCTAACTGTTTTGGTATATGAAAATTGATATATAATTTTCTCTCTTAGATATATATATATATATATATATATATAGTATTAATACGGAAAATTTTTTAACTTAACTCATGGTTACTTCGGCGTTTCGTGTCTATATAGTCTATTTATGTGCGCGCATGTACGTACGCACACACACAAGCACGCACGCACACACCTATCCGCACGTGTATGTTTATGTGTTCGTGCATGTGCGTCTACCTGCGTGTTTGTGTCTGTGCGTGTGTTTGTGTTAACTGTATATGTATTTTTAGTGGGTTGTATTATTTAACCTATTCACATTTTAAAGTATTATAATATATATAACATATGTATGTATGTGTATATACATAGAGAGAAAGAGAAACAGCACGTTACAAATTACTCACAGAAAGTAAAAATATTCAATAAACCAAAAACGTGCCCGATTCTATAAGTGATTGGAATGGACGGACCTCGTTTTGATATTGCTTTTTAACTGTTGGTCATGACTTCCCTATTTTCTGTAGATAAAGAAAAAATTATTTTCCACAAATCTACTTTTTATATAAGCACTGACAAGCTACCAAAACATAATTAAACGTTTATTTTTTTTCGCGAAAACAAATAATTTGACATTTTCTATAGGCAACAAAATAAACACCACCATTTTTATTTTCTCTTATTTCTTTACCTTTCTCTTTTTAATCTTTTTCAAGATCACTTTTCTTCTTCTTCTTCTTCTTCTTCTTCTTCTTCTTCTTCTTCTTCTTCTTCTTCTTCTTCTTCTTCTTCACTTACGGCCATATCACGTTAAAATGCCGGTTCTCGTATGGCGGTAGGAAATTGACTGAAGCTTGGCGCCAGATCAGGGCAAATAATATTGCTGATTCTTCTTTCAATTTTATCAAGAATCTCTAGATAAATAGCAGGAGCACCGGGTCATATGTGACAGCAATATTTTAATCATGGACAAATGGTAGACTTATAAATATGTAAGATAGATTCTGGAAAGAAAAATTGTCTCGCACGACACAGTGAATCAACTATCCACCGTAACTTTTCAGCTTGTGGAGAAGACCTGTACACCAAACCCTGTCGAAAGCTTTCTAGATGTCTAAAGCTACAACCCGGGCTTCAGCATTCTTGTCTAGAGTTTGATAGAGTCGTGCCGCATAGACCTAGAGAAACGAAAGCCATATTGCTTGTCTGGAAAAAAAGGTGTTGCGATATGAGATTCGTAACGAATTCAGCATTGATTAGGTCTCTAGGAGTTTCCTCAACACAGGTAGGAGGCTAATAGGCCATAATTGGAAGGGCCCGAGGGTTCACCCAAGTTCTTAAAAAATAAAACAAAGAACGGATGAGGACATTCATCGGGGGGGTTTTAGCGTTCTAATTCCAGTCAGGTTCAATATATTCACTTATGCACAAATATTCTTGGGAAAGCTATAAATCCACTTTTTCTGCTACCAGCTATGGGTTAATTAGTAGGATTTTTATCAGTAAATCATTATTATTTCTAAAAAATACTTACAGTGTAAAAATGTTTTCTGGCTTTAAATAATCTGCAATGGGTTGATAAGCCGTAAAAAACAAATCAATATAATCTTTTTTCAAACTTTTAGCAGTGTCCTTTTTGTTTTATTTTCCCAATTTCAGTTATTTTTTGTCAGCGTTCCTTCTTCCCTTTCTACTATATTTGTCTTCTTCCTTTCCTTTTGGTATTCATCCTTCCCTTACCCTGTTTTTTTCTAATATTCCAGTATCCTTTTTGTTTATATATATATATATTTTGTTTTCATCTATCTTTTGTAATTAGGAGTTCTTACGACAAATCAATAACGAAATGAACAAAGAAAGAAAGAAAGTAAATTCGAATATGGGATGGGAAAAAATAGATGGAAAGTGTAGTTTAAAAAGGTAAATAAATGTCATAAAAAAAAGTTAAACGTAAAACAATAAAAAAAAATCGAAAGAAATGACGGATTACTTGAAAAATTTGAAACAGAATCGCAAAAAAAAATAAAAATAAAAATGACCAAAACCCATCTTACAAAAAACAACAAACCAAAAGACAGGAATCAAAGTGAAAACAAACCAAATCAAGAGAAAAAAAAATGTGGCAGGCGTAAACCAGAAAAAGATGGAGCCTGTTTTCCCGAAATAGTAAACAGGAAAGATTTGTTTTGCCATTTTTTTCCACTTTCTCCAAAATCCCTCTGCGGCAATCCAATATGGCGGGTCGTAATACAAAATGCCGTCTGCATTACTTAATTACTTTAAATCTAAATAAAAAGAATTAAACCAATCGATTTCCGAGAGTAATATTCTTTTTAATTTTACACTGATTAACTGTGATTTAACAGACTTTTAACGAAACTCTAGACAGAAATTATCACGCCTTTCTTATTGTCTGAAATAATCACTGGAACATAATGAGATCTATCTTACTATATAAGAGTAAGAGTAAGTTCGAATATGATATTGAGAAAAAAGAGAGCGAAATAATAGTATCTTTCTTACTATATTCGCCAATTGTACTTGTAAGCTTTTTTTGTCTGCAATGTCTGTAACCCGTTGCAAATTAAATGTATCTCCCTTGCACTGGTGATACTAGACGGCAGTGGTTTTTTTATTCAAATGGTAAACTATTCAAAGATGATTACAATAATCTTTCCGACTAAGATAGTTGGTTACTTCCTACCAGTACAACTGCTCAACGTTCGAACCCAGATAAAAGTCATGAACACAAAGGTAACAAATATCTTTTAAACTAAAACACTGATGCAGAACAAATTCTTTTTCATCTTTCCTTCAACGAGACTAATTTAACCGGAATAATTATATATTAAGTACACATTTACTTAATATATCTAATTACATTATTACTTATTTAGACAACAATTTATCCATTGTACCCTGTATTACGCAAAAATGAAAATAACACTGGCATCTCACTTTAACAGATATATTTAGCTAAGTTGCACAAAAATATCTTGAAATACTAAAGAGTAAATTTGCTCAATAAAATCGCCATTGGCTTTAAACAGGGAATCTAGACGACTTCGAAATCTTCTGCAACTCCTTATTTAAGTTGGTGAATGCTGCCATAATCCTTGCCTTCATTTCATCATTGGTGTTACAAGGAGTTTTGTTGGTCTCTCGCTCAACTGTGCCGTACATATAATAATCAAAGGAGTTGCAGTTTAGGGAGTTAGGTGGTCATATGTAAGGGGTGATATGCTTGCAGAAATTGTCTGACAGTAATGACTGGGTTCTCCTGCTTGTGTGACATTATGCAGCGTCCTGTTAGTAGACATAGGGTCTTCCAGTAGTTGCCCTCTTGACCCAGGGCAGCACTACCTCCTCAAGACACGTGATGTAGGCCTCCGTGTTGAGTCTGAGTCCCGTACTAACAAATTTAGGGGCCATTTTCTTATCAGAAAGATCAACCTTACCTTCTTAATCACCATTAGACTCATTCTACTCTTTCCTAATCCTCTGCACTCTCCTCAGATTGACAGCCAAACATTTTGAAATGCTCGTATTGTAGTTTACAAATTTCTGGGGAAGTGAATTGCGTCATGGTGCTCTTTCTCTCACAGACGGTACCTAAATGACCCTATGGAGTCGACGAAATTAAAAACAAAAAACGCGCATGCGCGAAATTAAAAATATAATATGGCGATAATTTACTTATACATATATATATATATATATATATATATATATATATATATATATATATATATATTTCTCTTCTAGTTTTTTGTTATATTTTTTTTGCTTTACTTTCTAAATGACCTCTTTTCAATTTTCTTTGTCTACTGCTGATTTTTCTCTCCTTTTCTTTTTTTTTTCTTTGTTTCTTTTTTTCTTCCTTTGTTCCTTTCTTTCTTTCTGCATTTTTTTTATTTTTAGTAGTTTTTATTATTATCACTTCTGTCCCTCTTCCTCTAGTGTGCACTTATCTCTTTTTTCTTTCTCAATTTTCATCATTCTCACTCATTGTCAATTCTTCTCTATTCCTCTCTCTCTCTCTTTATCTCTCTCTCTTTTATTCTCTTTCTCACAGTGTGAGACAAGAAAAGTATGGATTTCCAGCCCATTCTTTCTTTCTATTTTTCTTTCTTTCATTTGAACAGTTTTTCTTATCACTTCGATCTCTCTTTTTCTTTCTCAATCTTCAGCATTGGCTTTTGTTGTCACTTCTACCTCTCTCTCTCTCTCTCTCTCTCTCTCTCCCTATCTCTCTCTCTCTCACACACACACACACACACACACAGACACACATACACTGACTCACTTCTCAGATCGCTGCTTTTGTATGTGTGATTTTCTTTCTTCCTTATGTCCTCATAACTTCTAACAATTCAGTTTGGTCCTCGTTACTTTTTGGTAAGGCTTGTAATGATGGCATATATGACATCCAACAATTCCAGGAAATTGCATATCTCTCTAATAGGAAATTGTGTACCTCTCTTATAGGAAATTGTACACCTGTTACGTCGATCTCACAGAAACATTTGACCACATCAAAAGAGACTTCCTATTTTCATTAGAAACCGCCTTCCAAGTTCCAAATACATCGATCTAATAGAGAAATTCTATATAAACACAAAATATTATGTCTGACGAAGATACCAATACAGAACCGCTTCAAACCTTATCAGGAGTACGACAAGGAGGAAACGAAAGTCCCAGTCGATTTAATCATTTCTTAGACTATACCCTGGGTATTTACAAACAGATGTGAAAAGACGGGCACTGATCATTTAAGTGCATTCCATACAACATCCCAAACGAGTCTACCAATAGAAGTCAACGATCCTCCTTTCCTTCTCGAGGCCAATGGACATGATGATTGTGCTATGCTGATGACATAGGTATTCACAGTTGGGATATGAATGATTCTCTAGTAAAAAGAGGACTGAAAATAAACCTTTTCAAAACAGAAATTATGATCTGGAATTCGAATAAAAGCAGTGATTGTACATACCTTCGATACATCATAAAAATTCAGATCTGGAATTAGTAAATACCAAACATTTCAAATTACTCGATGTCTGGATCAGTTATAACAAAGATAAGAAAACTGAACACATAATGACCTGTGCTAAATGTAGTTTCGCCCAACACCGCAAATTGCTATAAAAACAAAACATCAACCTGAAAGATCATGTTCCTAAATCGTCTTGTCAGATGACGACTTTAACAGGGATGCCATACATGATGCCAAACCCATTTAGAAATATCTAAACTGTCAGCTGTACACAACTGCTTTCTAAGCGAGTGAAACCTGTGGATCTTGGCGAAGACCATCCTTCTTCGAACATTACGGACTGACGCTACAGCATCACAAAGAACTTTACCAAACAAAGAATTATACCAAATAACAGAAACCACATCACTTGAGGACATTCAGCAGCAACAACAACTAGCACATATAACTCGAAGAGAAAATAATGATATAATCAAGATGTTGCTTTTCCTACCTCAAATAAAAGATTAGGAAGGAAATCCCCATCAATAGTGGAAAGAGCAATAACAGTTAGTGAACTTGAGAAACGTATTTTCTTGAAGAATTGCTCAAAGAGAAAAGTTTTTTTTATATATATATTTATAAAACGACACAAGTACTGGCTGCTCGATCACTAAATACTGAATGTTTCCTTATAATGTTATCATTACCATAAACCGCACTTACCGTTTTTGTAACATTTTCTACCTTGAGTGGCTCTTAGGCCTTGTACAGATAAAACATGGCTAAAAACAAATTCCTTTGATCTATTTTCTTACTGACACTTCCATATATATATATATATATATATATATATATATATATATATATATGTATATGTGTGTGTGTATGTATGTATGTATGTATGTATAAGTGGCAAAACAAGGATTAGGAGAGATAGCAAAAACACAAATCTTACTAAGAATTACAAAGGCAAATGACAGGAAGTTATGGTGGAATATCTTTGCCCACGACCTAAAGGAACACGGTACAATGAAGACGTAAGAAAGTCCCCCCACCTACTTAATAGATAGCTGCAGCACAATTCCTTTGATCTATTTTCTTTATTGCCACATATATATATATATATATATATATATATATATATATATATATATATATATATAAGGGCAAAAAAAATAGATCAAAGGAATTTGTTTTTAGTAATGTTTACTGTTTTAATAATGCTTATATATATATATATATATATATATATATATATATATATATATATATATATATATATATATGCTATATATATATATATAATATTATATATATATATATATATATATATATATATATATATATATATATCTTTCACTGTGCATGCCTCTCGCTTTATTTGTCTCTGTCGCTTTTAAACTATACGTAACAATTTATAAAAAGATGAACTGAGCGCAAATAATAATGCGCAAATAACAATGCAAATAATAATGCATATTGTTTCAATTCAAGGTTGAATGACGTTTCTTGTATCGGTCGTATTCAATGTCCGAACAAAGGCGTCATCTGCGTTCCACATACATTTGCACTTATTTGAGTGACAATCTCTGGTATAGAAACGCAATATAAAAATTTTGTTCTGTTTATTCGTATACAAGCAATAAGTGGTGCAATTATAACATCAAACAAATATTAGATTTAGCAAAGACACAAACAGAGAGAAAGAGAAAAAAAATAAAAAGCTTTGTTTTTGTTTCGTTTTGGAATTTTTTTTCTACGTCCTATGATCGAACAGAACTCTGCAAGAGTTTCTTTTTGTTAGGCTGGGATTATTTCATATGTTTTTACCGATATCAGAGCTTGGTGTTTGAGCCAATGTAAAACACATTGTCTTCATCTTCTCTCGTTTTTTCTCCTTGTCGTACAAACAAAAAAATACCCTTTATACTCAGACTCAAAAAGAGTTGAAATTATTTGGACACATATTGAGAAAGTAGGGCTTGGAGAATTTGATACTCACAGGACTTATCGAAGGCAAAAATAGGGGGAGGCAGCGGGCTACCTACCTGACGGGTTTATATAAATGGACGGAGGAACAGGTGGAAAGCTTGGCAAAGAGACAAAAGCTGTGAAGTGCTACAAGGAATAGAAGGCTATGAAGAGCATTGCTTACTCTCAACCTGGAATGGACACGGCATACAGAAGTAAATAAGCTCTCCCTAATTAAAAGATATGTGCAACACAATCTTCCTTACTCAGATTCTTCTTCCATATCGGTCCTCTTACATGGCAGTGAATGCTAGAAAATGTCCTTACAGAGGAAGAAGTGACTCAAAGCAACAGAAATATGGTTCTACATAAGGATGCTGAGAATCGCATGGATTTTTTAGGGAAAATGGAAACATAAAGGCCACTTATACTTAAAATCAGAAAGAAACAATTGAAATTTATAGAATTAATAACGAGGAAAGGGGGCTTGGCAAACTAAACTCACAGGATATTTTGAAGGCCAGAGATATAGAAAAAAGCAGTTAATAACGTTCCGGATGAGCTTGTATAATCGATTAGCAGAACAGGGATTAGGAGAGATAACAAAAACACAAAACTTACTAAGAATCACAAAAGACAGCAAGTTATGGAGAGTCATGTTTGTCGACGACCTAAAGGTACATGATACAATGAAGGTGTAAGCAAGCTCCCCCTCTACTTAATAGATAGCTGCAACACAATCTTCCTAACTAAAATCCTTTTTTTTTCATTTTTTTTTATTTCTCCTTTACTAATTTAAAATTAGTAAATATCTACAAAGAATAAGTATGAATGACTATGCGTTTTTCGTTAAGTATCACCACTAAAGTTATTCCACTTGAGATCTCTTGCCATAAGTTCTCTGCACTTACAGTTCTCATTGGTCGGTGGTAATTGCAAAATTGTTTTGATACAGGATATCGGTCTTTCTAAAGTGCACCTCCCCATTCTATCGAAAAAAGTTCAGTTAAATATAGTTTTTCAAATGGCCGTACATCACTTCCATAATGCATAAATATGTGAGTAAACATTGCTACGATTCTCTTTTCTGGCATTATATTTTCACATTAGAATTATGCCTTGTTTTCAAGAACACCGATGAACACTCATTCCCCTATGAACCCCTCTAGTGTCATCACCTGTTATGTAGTGCGAAAGGTTTTTCTTCCTCCGTATGAGTTCGAATCCCTCGTCGTCAAGTTGTTATGTAGTGGTTTCACACTGGAGACTTCTATTTGTACAAAGTCGGTCCTAAAAAAAGGTTCGACGTACAAAACGTTAGGAACTTGATATAATAGGTAATGACGCAGTAATCTAGTTGTGGTGGCTGATACTTTAATATCCGACTAACGGTCGTCCGACATCGACTGACTGACCCACTCCGCGACTGAATTGTTACTCTTACTACTCCTACTTATTATAGGTGGGAGAGTCTATTAACTATAGAATAGGTGTATTCCACTCTAACATCACCAAACATTATGAGTTTATTATCAACAAGAAGAATGTTGATCACTTCAAGAAAAGAAACAACTTCCTGAACGACAAGCAATATAGATTTAGCTCATACAAGTCCCCTACAAATATCCTGTCATTACACACAATATCAGTGAGCGAGTAACAACCAAGAAATGAAAAAAAACTGTGAACTCGAAGAATCAGATATATTACTCAACAAACAATTTACTGTATATATATATATATATATATATATATATATATATATATATATATATATTTGAGATGAGAAAAGGAAAAATGTCATTTGGAAACTCGCAACGGTGGTGATTTTCCTATTTTGTCAGTAAGTTACTCATTATTAGTCTGATATATAGATTTGTATATATATATATATATATATATATATATATTATATATATATATATATATATTAATTTGTAAATCTGATGAAATTGGTCGTTATTACGAATTCAATGAAATAAATTATAAACATGGAATATTAGTGTCTGAACCTTTTATATTATATTCTTGCTCTGTCTATGACAGACCTCTACCTGGATTATATTCTCTTGAAAAGATATATATATATATATATTGACCACTAATATTATCAACATATATATATATATATATATAATACACACACACACACACACGCACGCACACACACACACACACACATATACCGGTTGCGATGGATAAATTGTCGCCATTTTATATTTTTAATTTCATGAGTGCGCGTTGTTTGTATTTGATTTATAGACTTCACAGTATAATAGGGTCAGTTGGGCACCGTCTTTGAGAAAAAGAGCACTAAAACGCAATTCACTCCTCCAGAAATTTGGAAACGGTATGCTGTACTGCTTGGCATTCGCACCGCAAGCTCCAATATAAAGATTTCAGCGTTTTGGGGTTTTAATCTGAAGACAGTGTTGAAAGCGTTGGATTCGTAAAGCGTTGGATGAATCTAATGGTGATTACGAAGGTGTTTGGAGTGATCGCTAGTGATGGCAACGTTAGGCCTCCATTCAACTTTCCAAAGCTCCTCCGACTTAACACGGAGGCCTACATCAAGTGCCTTGAGGAGGTATTGCTGCCCTGGGTTAAGAGGGTCATGCTTAACGCAGCATCTTCATATTGCACCTGAGCAGCATCTGAATATTGCGTTGAAAAAATATACATTTATAGTATAAAGTGTGTCTTTATTATTTTTATATAAAAAATATATATTTATTACTCTTATAACAGAAAATCTATATCTATTATATCGAGCATTATTTTATTAACATAAAATATATGTTATATTATATATATATATATATATATATATATATATATATATATATATATACAGAGAGATAGAGAGACAGAGAGAGAGAGGTAAAGGTATACTGAGAGAAGTGACAGAGAGAAATATATATATTCGGTTAATTATTTACATATGTGTGTGTGTGTGTCTGTATAAAGATACTGAAAAGAGATCATATCCTGACAAATTACACACACACACACGCACACACACACACACATATATATATAGATAGATATCTGTGTCTGTGTTTGTGCGTGTACCTCTGTGTGTGTGTGTGTGTGTGTGTGTGTGTAAAGATACTGAAAAGAGATCATTTCCTGACAAATTACACACACACACATATATAGATAGATAGATAGATAGATAGATAGATAGATAGATAGATAGATAGATAGATATCTGTGTCTGTGTTTGTGCGTGTACCTCTGTGTGTGTCTGTGTAAGGATACTGAAAAGAGATCATTTCTTGACAAATTACACACACACACGCACACAAACACACACACACACACACACACACACACATATATATATAGATAGATAGATAGATAGATAGATAGATAGATAGATAGATAGATAGATAGATATCTGTGTCTGTGTTTGTGTGTGTGTGTAGTTTGAGATAAGCCCTGAAACGTTCATGAAGTAAACTACATTAGTACCCTAGCCATAAATGAATCCAAAAATCGGATAAAATACTTTCCTTTTTAACTGTCACTCTTCTTCCTTGATATAACCGAAACTTATATCCGGACCACAAATCCTGTAAATGTCTAGGGAAGGGGGAAGTAAGCATCAGAGAACTAGCCACAAAGTAAAGAAGTTGTATACAGAAGTACAACAATGTATAATTGGCAAAGAAAGATTGAAGCAGTCGAAGTAAAGCAAGCAAATCGACATGATTTTGAATTTGCGGCGGTTGGGATGAAAATGAGAAGAAGAAAAAAAAAGCGAGAAATATAAATAAAGACAGAAACAATAAGAAGCATTTCTTTGTGCTTGAGTAATACCCAGAAATAAGTCTGTAAGAAAAATACTCAACAGGATGAGCCACAAAACAGCGGCCATTTTATATACAAATGGAAAGAATCAATCGATGTGACTATTTTTCTTTTTTTCATCAGAGGTGAGGAATATGATTTAAAGTAGACGTAACTAATTCAGCATCTGACAATACCCAACCGCACCTTAGAATTTGTTCAATAGGTATTTGTTTGTCAAAGTTTACTTTGGTACATGACCTTATTTCTAGAGTGCTTAGCGAGAATCAAGTTCTTTCTGGACGATTTGCAAAGTGAACCCTCTAATAAAACGAACGTCCAATATTTTGAAAATATATATATTTTTTTTTTTTTATTATTATTATTAATTCATTTTTCTCTTGTATTTACATTGAACCTCTCTTGTAACTATATTATTTATCAATTACATTTCGGTATCAAAAATTCAATTATTATTTGGTTAGAAAAGAAAATACAACTGGTAATTAATTCTGAAAAATACTTGTGTCACGTAACTGAACAAAATGAATGCCTAATTAACACAGGCCGTCTCCAAAGTCAT